>AGDA01003358.1:0-11423 GCA_000281935.1 Mengenilla moldrzyki | reverse complement strand
ATTTACACAAATGTCTACTTAAGTTCATTTTATCACTATTTTCACAATACAGTAGTCTTAAGCTATTAAGATTTCGATCTAAAATGATCTCAAAAATCATCTTATTGTAGGGCATTTAATTATCTGTGAAAAGTAGCATTTAAAAAGTTCTCTTTGTAACTGTGATCGTATGCTGGATCATCAAAAATTTTTTTTAAAATATTGTATGTGCAGAGAAAACGTTGTTATCAAATGTGAACAATTTCCTTTTGACAGGGTGGAAATGGCAATATCATTAGATACAAACCAAAGTTCCACCTCTATAATGTAACTGGGCCAGCCTCGAAAATTTGTAAACTTGAAGTGATCGATGTTTCCCATAAACATCATCTGATCACTTAAACATCGGTTTGAGTAATCTTATTTGTGATATTGGCAACTCCAGGTTACACAGGATCTTCTGATGACTATCACCTGAAATTCTCTTTACACTTTATCCTAGTCACCACTATTGTATTTGTTATCAGCATTCTACTATTAATGCTGCTGCACGTCTGGACCATAATTTTCGTACAAAATAATAATAACTTTATTGTTAGTAATTTGAAAATTGAAATTCAAATAAAACAAAACGAAACGAAACCCCTATCCATAAAACAACTCTCTTATCAATAAGAAATAGTTCAGCCATGATAACAACGTTTTCTCCGCATATACAACAAAAAATATTTTTAAAACAAAGTAACGTTAATAAGTTTTCAAATAATGCAAAATTATTTTAGCAACACATGTATTTAGTCTTGTGATATGTTTATACGAGAGTACAGTTCATGATTTCTGGTACTTTATGATAACTGAGACTTCAATACAGAAAAAAAACGTATTTACATTTCTTTGCAGGAAAGAATAATTTTGCTCGATAAGAAAAAAATGTGAGAATGCGATCTCTATGTGAATACATGCAAACATGCATTATTAATGTGCTTACTGTTTTTTTTAAATAAAAATAATAGTAAAATAGTTTAATTTATAAGTGCATATATACCATGAGAAGAAAACGTCAATTTATGTATTAATTGTAAAAATATTCACCTTGGTCCGTTGCAATAACCGGAAATTCATATTGGCTTCGTGTTTCGTAATCTAATTGTTGCCGTATGCAAATTTCGCCATTTGTAGTATTTATGTAGAAATCTTGCATCTGTTCATTACCCTCTTCAAACGTATAATTGACAATCGCATTTATGCCGCAATCAAGGTCGCTTGCAAATACCTAAATAGAATTGCAATATTAGATTATGCCTATAACTTTATACATTTGATTTAATCGAAAGAATTAAGTCGTCATTAACCAGAAGAAAATCGATAACAAAATTCCCAAAACTTAATTCATGAATATGAAATAATTTCCGTAGATATATATATATATAGTCAAAAAATCATTAGCGTTATTTTAATGTCAAGTTCGATATCGATCGACTGGTTTATATTATGACAGTATTTTCTAATTTTTTTTTCAAAGTAAGTGTGTATGTCCAGTATCTTTAAGTGTCATTAATAACCAAAACGTGTCTTTCAAGTCTTCTAAATTGCACAAGATATTCTTAAACAAAGTTTATTGCAATTTCCATTTTAATTTATTGTGAAAATAGATAAAAAAGCAATTTGTAAACCTAAAAGCACTTTTAAAGGCTTAATTGTTATGCAAATATCTTCTAAATTTCGCACGAAAAAAAATTAATTTTAGTATACATTAATAAATTCTTGTAATAAAATGGCACTCATTGCTTTTATTCAATTAAAAAAAAAACTAACAAAATTTGAAACTAATTTTTCAAATTTTTAATTAAAAATTGATAACTTTTAATAATAAAAAAATTAATAGCTCAGGAATAATAAAAAATGGTTCCAATGATTAAATTCAAAAGAAGAATTCAGTAAAAGAATTTTTTACAGTAATGTCATATATTTATAGTACTTTATATGGCACCTTATTCCACACTGATAAAAAACTTTTTTTATTAGTAAAATATTTACAAAATTTTCGATTGATTATTTCTATTTCCGTATAAGAAAAGCCCATAATAATTTGAATTTTTCAATGAATAAGTTGAATATAAAGTCATATCAACAAATCATACATGCTAAAAAATTTTCGATCTCTATTCTCACCCTGATTGTGTCTCCTGTTTTGTGGGCGTTACAAATATATCTTATACATAGTACTCACCTTAAATTAAAATTTTATAAGTACGTTTTAAAATAAATAAAAAAACCTTTTTCAATTAAATACTGTAATGAAAAATGTTAAATTTTTACGCGATTTAAAAATATTTATAAAACATACGCACATATTCTAACAAATTTAATGCATTACTAAATCTTAGTGTAAAAAAGATGTCATACTGACACTGCTAGACTTTCTCAGTGTATTTTATTACTATAGAAGTGTTGGGAACAACACTTAAAGTTACGAACAAAATTAATTAGAATAAAAAAAGTTAGGAATCCATAAAAAAAGTTGTTTAAAATAAGATTTCATTATATTAACCATGCTGAATTTTGTTTTAACATACTTACTTTATATAATGAAGAAGTAATTGCAAGTTGCAATTGTAAACTTCAATTTTTTTCTTAAAACCATACAGACTAAACACAAATAAAAAAGTATTACACGTATATTAAATAAGAAAATTTAAATTAAAATTCAGTTAGTGGTATCATACAACATTTTAAACAAAAGACACTTAATCTTATTTTGACGAAGATACAAAAGAGCAAGAAAATGAAATTTCACGCCAACTAGAGCCTAAAAATTACTGTTATTTACAAATTAATGTTTCAACAACTTGCATCATTTATATCTTATAATCAAATCAAAATTTGTCTTATTTCTAAAAAGACAAAACAGTAGAATTTGAAAAGAGTTCAAGTAAAAGTTGGGACACAACTTTTTTATCAATTAATTCGCACTTTTATTAATATCTTTATATGACTTTATGAAAAATGAAATTTATTCTGTAATTTTTATCATTTTTTAATGGACAAATTTTATAGAATTCTATCGTCCAAATGTTTTATTATCTTTTAATAATCCTGATTTCTCAAACCATTGAAATATCTAAAATACGTACAAGACTACACTACACCTAAAACCAAATAACATTTTTATTACAGTCAATAAAATGTTATGTTTACATGTCCAATGAACATTTTATTAAAAACTAAACAAAAATTGCAGAATTGTAAGGAAAGACAGTTCTTTTTATTAAAATATTGTTTATAAAGTTTAATAATTTTAAATTATTATGTCCCAAAAAATATTCTCATAATTACACATATACGCATACCATGAGCAAAATATTTACTTAAATTTTTTAACAAGAACATTACAAAGCCTAAATTAACATTAGTATTTATTAAAATTATATAACGTTGGTATATTTCGTTTATTTATATCAAAATAAAGAAAATTCTAAACATGCTAAATACAAGGAAACTACCCGAGGCCTCCCATCCCAATTTTTTTCAAAATGTCATCAATCGAGTAAGAATGTTTTCAGATTTTAAAAAAATATATTCCATTTGTGCGAAAATTCACTAAGGGATGATTTACAAAGGTTAAAAGTTAATGATATAACACAACATAAAATTAGTTATGTTTCAAATACCGTTCATTTTTCCTAAAAATCACCTTTATAAAAGTTTTATATGACAATAAGATCTATTAAAAAGTTTTATAAATGTTTTTCGTTCGAGATCATTTTATAGGGAAAATTTTAAAAAATTCTTTTTTTTAAAGGTTTTTTCATCTGTTTTTCAACGTTTATTGGAGTTATTTATAACAGTTCATACACGTTAAATTACTCACTTGTTATTTTATATAACACAATAACCAAAACATAATTTTTCCACTATACGGCACTGTAATCGACAAAAATTTTTTTTTAATTTTTTTAAACCAAAGGTTTTCTTGAAATATTCCCTATAAAATGATCCCAAACCAAAAAAATTTAAAAAACTTTTTATAGATTTTTTTATTATTTAAAACTTTTATAAAAATAATATTTAGAAAAAATGAACGGTATTTTAAATATAACGAATTTTATGTTCTGTTCTTATTTTCACTTCAACCCTTGTAAATCATCCCCTAATGAATTATCGCACGAATGGAATACATGTTTAGAAATCTAAAGACAGTTTTAATCGAATAAGGGCACTTTGAAAAAATCGGGATCGGAGGCTTCGGGTAGTTTCCTTGTTAGTAAAAAAATTTTAGTTTTTAGTAGAATTTTCTACTCATGTATCTTTTTACACTGTAGTAAAAAGTGTTGAATGTCAAATTAAATTTAAATTATTTTAATATGATTAAATGAAATTATACTCTCGATAACGTTATAGAACAATTAATAAATTAAAGAAAGCTCAGTTAGCGTCTATAAAATTGATTGCTATGGTTTTTAAAAACGCATAAATGACATCAAAATTGAGACTTCCTTAAATCAATCAATCGTAGGTAATCATTAATAATAATAAAAAAATATAGTGTGTGTACAAGTTTTATCAATAGAAACTAACTTAAAAAAATATCAGTTACAATTTTTTCAAAAGCCATCAATCATTTCACATTTTTATTCCTCTTATTATTATTTATATATATAAACAAGATTATTCTTTTATGTATTTATATTAGTCGAATATATACATATCATAAAATTTTTCATTTTTGATTAATTGAAAAATAATTTCATTTTAATAATTTCCCGAAATCGTTACAGACAAAACAGTTTTTTTTAAAAGAAACTTATATCAGTAAGTGTAATGAACGTATATAAACATATAAAAATATCAAAAAATTGCAATTTGAAAAAGATCAAGAAGCGTAAAATTTTATAATTTATGTTTATAAATTTTCTCGTATATATTTTACAATGTGAATTTGTAGTTTTAATTAAAGTTATTGATAATTTATGGTAATCCGTACTTTATTATTATCATTATTAGAAAAGAGAGAAAAAAAATTGTAATTAATATATATGGCTGAGAAGTGAATAGACAACTTTTCAGCATAGCTTTGCGATTTTACTACATAAAATGTTACGCGCTTCTTTAATATTATATACAGAAAAATTCACTAATATATACCATAAATTATAATAAATCTCATAAAAGTACTGAAATCGAATTTACATGGTTTTATCATGCTTTTAATTTTAGATCAGCAAAGTAAGAAATCAAGCAAAAAATACTTATATAATGCAAAAAAAATTAATATCATTCGTAGACAATTTGTTTGAGTCCTAAGATGACAAGCAAATTTAAAATATTTAATTCAATATTTTACTCGGCAGGGAAGTTTTTTTTACAAAGTAAAATAATAATAATAATAATAATAAAACATATATATGAGGTATATGACGCCTTTTCTCAAATACAATTGCAAATTATCCATTTTATTTTAATCATCACGTTTATTGTTACTTAGAGATCGAATGATAAGCACTAAGAATGTTCTAGCATTGGTACACAATAGGTATCAAAAAGGAACTTCTTCAATTGATATTTTTACAAAACTATTTTGTGTGTGCAAAGAGATTTACAACAAAATGAAATAAGTTGAAGAATAAAATATTGAAAACATGAACTCTCTAAAACAAGAAGGAAATACGAATATAAAGAATATGAAAAACAAGTCATTTTACCTCATGCTGTTATCCACGATTATTGATAACTCAATTCTCAAACGAAATAAAAATTTCGATCTTTATATTTGGGCCATTGACAAACTTTTCAAATTCGACTCGACATAGATATTGCTACCGTTCTTATCACATTACTCTCTCGTAGAAAGACTGAACATCGGTACAACATGGAAATGATTACTTTTTTAACCGAATGCAAGAAATGAATCTTTAAAAAACGTTCCAGATGAATTACTTTCTATGTAAATTTATGAGCCGTAAGACAAAGAAAATTGTTGAAATTTTTTTAACATAGATTCTGAAGATTTATACAGTTACGGAATGAGAAAAAACGCGGTTCGAAACGGAGATTAATTTAATTTTTTTCTTAAAAAAAATTAATTATAAAGTAATTCCGATTTATCGAAATAAGTTTGCACATATTCTTAAAGCGCAACAATAAATTAACTTTGGCTTTAAACAGTTTGCAAACTTTACATCTGATATCTAAAATAGCGTAATTAAACACATATACTAAATAAATTTTTGAAGATAAATGATAATTTTACTTTAAATTAAATTTGTAAAAAGACTGTTTAAAAAGCAATTTACACTAGGAAAAAACACAAAAATACTAATTTAATCATAAATTATAAACACATCAGCAATATTTTTTAAATAACTTCTCTTCTATAAATATTTGTTAAATTTGGTAGCATTTAAATTTATAAATAACATTATAAATACAAAAAACAGCAATAAATATTATTATCATTAAGTTTTTTTAAGTAGAAATAAATAAAAAACTATTCATTTAAGTATTCTTTAATTACATGAATAAAAAATAGAAAAAATTCAAAAATATTTCAGACGTTTATATTTTGGTTCAACAAGGAAGCTTATGCATTAAACTAATTAGAAACAGCTTGGTTTAAGTTTTTGGTCTACGTTTAAGTTTTTATAAAATTAACGAAATTTATTTAAAATATACCAACATTTTTAAATTTTCAAATAATGTAAAAATAATTACCATTTTAAAAAACAGTCTAAAATATTAGTCAGTAAATGAACAAACACCTAAAAGCACATTCTTAGATAACTTAGGGTATAAAATTGTTGGGAGCAGCAATTTGATGACAATCGTAGTAATTATCAAAAAGTTATTAAGTATTTTTCGGAAACTAAAAAATTTTAAAATATCTCACTCACAATAAAAATAGAAAATTTTTTTTTTACAATTTTCAAACACATTTTTGAATTTTCTTTCTCTCTCTTTTTAAACATGGACGACGTTCTTTTTTTTTGCTTGTTTTTTAAATGATTATCGTCTAGACGATGGATTTAAATCACTAATTGCGACATTATTAATAATGTCGTCATTAATGACGTTTTCTACATAATCGTGATCCATGATGGTGTATCTGGATGAGTGTTTTTCAAAATGGTAGTCAAATCCGTTAAAAGAACACAAATTAAACTAGTGAAAAAGTGGTTTGAAAAAAATACGTACTCAATTTTAAATATTTTATATTTTTGTGCGCAAAATTGCAAGTTTCTTCGACATTACAAAAACATAATGTGCAACCTTTTCTTATAATAAGAATATATACAGAACAAAAATACTATACAGATTATTCTATACAGTAACAAAAATGATTAAATTGTTTACAAAAATTTAAAATTAGAACCAAGTTAGGTTAAAATTCTAAAAATATTAAATTAAATATTATTTACAAACACATAACTGTTACAGTATTCAAAAAATTCCCAAAAAATTAACGGACTTCAAGTGATTATTCAAAGAAATTAAGTACTTGAAAATAAAACACTACCAAAACTACCATTATTTAATATACAAAAAAAACTTAGAGAATTACATTAAAGCAAACGTCTATTAAAACACTTAGGCTGTTTCTAGCACACATTTGATAAATTTATCAAAAACTAAACTAAAATTGTTCTCTAATATTGAAAAGTTTGGTAATTTAGAAGAGTGAAATACTGATATGTTTTTAAATTACCACTGCTTTTAATGAGTCTTCAGTATATGTAAAAAATTTGATCATTTGCACTGAAAAATTTTAAAGAAATTCCATCAATATTATAAAGTAAGTTTAGATTATATAATAAACGTGACATTAAAAGCGGCACTTTTACTTAAAAATGCCTTTTCAATAAATAAAATGTATAATTTTTACTCAACTTTCTTCATCTTCCTGTATTTTTTTTAATTTAATACATTATATAACCACATGATGTTACTGTACAAGTTCATGTAAATTTTTCTTCTTTTATTGCAATAAAATATCTGTTAATTTCTCAGCAAATAAGTTAAAATAAGAAATAAAAAACTCGACTACATTTTTTACAACGTTACAACGCTGGAAAAAACGCTGAAAACCGCACATCTAACATCTTAAAAGTTTATTAGTTACGTTTTATTACGAAATTATAACTGAATTATAAACTCAACATATGAAATTTACTTTAAACAATTTCTTTAAAAAAACTTGTCTACAATTTGTAACCCACCTGTAACATATTTTTAAAAATCGTATTGATATGTTTATCAATTACTTTAAATTATAGTAATTTCGGCCATAATTACCGGAATAAGCCAATGAGAAATTATATAAAAAACGAAAAAAAAAAAAATATAATGAAAATTGATGGAAAAAATTTAATTTACAGTCTTAAAAAATTCCAAAAAATAACCTATTAAGTACAGTTATAGTCATATTATAAATATTAGTGAATTTTTACTGTATTTAGAATAAGCCTAAAGTCATAATTATACTTAGCTACTAAAGTAAGCAATTATTCGACATGTTAGAAGGAAAAGTTGAAAACCACCGAGTTCGCGATAAGTTTTCGCATCGAATAGCGTTAATAATTTTCCTTTTGCAAGAAAAACATTCCATTACTTCTGATTGACAGTTTGACAACTATTGTAATTTTCGCAGACGTAAATATTATTCAATAAATTTTCAGTTGCTCATTAAAATACATTATATTTGAAGCTCTATATCGTGCGTAGAAAAATAAAATTTTGAAATTAATAAAAGTCTGCAATTTGGAAAATGAAGTGGAAAATCTTTAAAATTGTTAAAAAATTTTAAATAAACGTAAAAAAAACATTTTTAATTTTTTAAATTAAAATTTTTAAAATTGTTTTTTTTTTTGATAAAATTAGATAAATTTTAAATTAAATCAATTGAAAGAAATTTAAACAAGCACATTACATATATGTAACTGAATGTCTTTTACAATGTTAAAACTTTTTAACTTATTTTATATTTTAGAAAAAAAAAAATATAAAAGTTATGACACAGTTTTTAAAATTGTTTTTTTATATAACGAAAAAATATTTTGATACTGTTTTCATATAACTAAAGCTTACACTGATAAAAGTTTCTACTTGTTTTAAGTAAAAATCTACTTAAATTTTGAACAAGTAAAACAATCTTATTGAAATTACGTAAAACATACACGTTTTTTTAAAAATATAAGTATATATTTTTTTAGCAATACGTAAACTGATAGTTCGAGCTTAGATAACATAAAATAGCAGATTTGAACACTTTTTAAACATCGGAGCAAAAGTTACCCGTTTGTAATGCTCCGATTTTATTGAAATCGAAATTGCCAACCATTTTAAACTTGTACATTTTACCTTTAAGAAAAGGAGGGGCACGTTTTCACGGATTTTCCCCCAGAAATAAAGTAATTAGAAAATTAAATAATATTTTGCTTAAAATACTGAAACAATGTAATGGGCAATCACTATACTCTTTACAATTTATATCGATGTTACTTGACTGACAGTATTATCATCATTTAAAAGCTAATGTCTCGATATTGTCAACTTATACTTATATGACAACTCTTATTGACAAAAAGTACCGTCACTAATTTTATGAATTTCAATAGTAATGCCATTATATGAAATTTATAATTGTTTAGAAATACTTTACAGGTTATCGCACTATATTCTCTTCGGTGTGAAACAGAAGACTGAAACTCTTCTAGTTACACACTATAATGTTTTCACCTAGTATTTCAAAATTAAAAAAATAAAAATTTTTATTTCAACAATAATTTTTTAACTAATTAAACGTCATACCTAAATTGTTATTTTTGATTTTTTTTTCTTCAGAAAAACACTAATTAATAACAAAAAATTAAATTCTATCATTTAACGGTCATTAATTCTTCTCTACTCATTAACCCAAAATAACGTTTTTTTAATTATTTCGACTCCTTTCATTATTCTTCAACACAATTTAAAATAACATATTGAAATTATACAGTGTGAGATCAATAGGAATAATATTTAATAATGGTATAAAAACTTAATTAGCCTAGAAGTAATTTATTCACTATTAAATTTAATTATTGGAAATATAACAGTTTTTTTAAAATAAATTTCCGCTTTTTCATTGCAAAAAATTTTAATTTTAATTCCCTAAAGTTTTTTATGAAAAAAAAAAAAAAAACGAATAAATTGTATAAAAAATTGATTAAATTGAAATTTATGATTGAATTTTTTCATAAAAAGAGAACTGACCAGTAACGCTGTGGTGTAAAAAAGTTGTTTCATCCCGAACAAAGATTAAAATGTTAATTTTGGTGGAATTTCGTGACTAATTAACATTATTTTTTTAGAAGCAAAAAGGCCAAAATCTCAATCAATAACAAAAGCCCATATGAACTAAACAAAGTGCATAAGCACCGTTTTTTAATAGTTTGCAATTGACGCGAAAACGGCAAAAATCAATGATTTTCTTATGCAAATTTTCAAAGAAGAGGACAATAATCTTTTCCATTTATTAACATAATTAAAAGTCACAGTACCATCGTCATTCTTACCATGCCGTTTTATGCAACGAAAAAATTTGCAATTGCAAAAAAAAACAAATATTTAAATTTTCTGCACTCTTGATTTTCTTTTTTGTTTTATTTTTTTGCTGTTTGCTCTTTGAAGGGAATGAAACGAAAGCAAAATATTTAAAATACGACTTACAGAAATGGTATTGTATGTTAATCCGTTTTTATTTTTATTTTTCATTGATATTCTTATTGTATGATCATCGTTTTTATTAAATCTTTTTATTTTATTTTAACGAAAAGGAAAGAACTCTTATAAAAATCGAACTTGAACTTTTCAAACAGTGAGCAATTTGACCACATTTGTATTTCTCATTCTCCATAAATATTTTTATGTAATCATAAAAATTAACGTACGATGTTTACCAACTAAATTTACAATATGTTAAATAAATTCACTATTAAGTTTCTTGTGCGCTGAGAAGAAATTCTACTAGAACTTTCACATAAGCAAACAAAGTTATAAAACATGTTTTCATTAGTTAAATTTTAGAAATAACAAAATTAAAAATTATTTCTTAGCACATAGCCGTTCTTTAAGTAAATATTCTACTAAAATTTAAAAAAATGCAATTTCACTGTTATCAATTACGTTTTTTTAGTAGAATGATGTTTCTAAAATATGGTGAGCTATTGATCATTTTAGTCAAAAAAATTAATTTTTTTGATTTATTTTTTACTTTTAATTTATAATTTTGTTTTCATAATTTTCGAAAAATTATATTTTAGTTTAATAAAAGATTTTTTTTGCTACTTTTTGTCACTTATATCATATTACACTTTTTGTTGATTGTTTGAGACAACTTTGTTATATTGTTAGTTTTTTAAAAAATAAGTAGAAACTAAATTTAGTTTTGAAACTACAAATTTTCAACA
>AGDA01003357.1:0-12969 GCA_000281935.1 Mengenilla moldrzyki | reverse complement strand
AACAGTTTTTTTGAAAAATATGAACATTTTCTAGTTATCGTATTTCGAGTAAGAATTTTTTGAACCTTTAAGTAGATTTTTACGTAAAAAACTGAAAATTTCTATTACTTTAATAAGTAAAATATAATTTTTGTTCAAATTTCGACCCATGGCAAATAATTTTCTAAATTATCATTCATTCAAGGTGTGTCCTAAATGTAATATATATAATACATATATCAGTGTTTCCCAACCTTTTTTATGTCATGCCCCACCTTTAACATTCAGGAATTTTTATACCCTTCATACTGACACTCCTCGGAAAATCCCAACAAAGTTTACTTGACAAATCTTATCGTTCTAGCATTGTATTCAATTTTTCCTGAACAAAAGGGTTAAAATTGGTCGAGTCCATTTTAGAATTACCCCCTTTAAGTATTAAATTGATCCCCTGTGAGGCGTAGGCCTCACGTTGGGAAACACTGATCTATATAATATATATCAGGGGTTGCCAATACGTCAACTGCTGTCAACTGGTCGACCGCAAAAGCTTTGAAAGTAGGCCACCAAGCTCAAATTAAGTAATTTGCTTTAAGTTAAATTTTATGTTTGAAAATGTAAATATACTTGAAAATATAACAACACTTTTAAGTATGATCTTGAACTAGACTACAATGTTTAGGATAGGGGATTTGCGAACCAATCAAAACATTTTTATTAAACTAACAACAGTTTATGATATGCTTATACTCGATCCTTCATCAGACGACGGTGCTTAAGGTTAAACCTAGAAGGTAGGGGTATTTTGTGTATTTTGCACAAAACAAAAATTTTATTAGCGCGTATTTGATAATTTAATTAGTTTGTACACATTTTATTTATTCATTCGTACAAGTAGACCAAGTATCACTTTTCTTCGATCAACTTCATTGTTTTAATAAAATATCCCATGAACTATTGAAGCTGAAACTTCAAATGTAACTTACTATAAACACATTGCATTTAATAGGTTAAATTAACGTTAAAGGAATACACTTTATAGAGAATGGATGTAAATGTTTTTAAAATTAAAATTAGAATATAATATAAACTAAATGATATTTGAATATGCTTACAACTATAAATTGCTAAGTAAATATTTTAGAATTCTTAGATATTAATATACAAGCATTTTTAAATAAACGAGTAGTCTTTCTTTGTAAGGTTGATATACTTTCTCTTATACAAAATTTTATTCAATGAAGTAACTAGAATGACTAATACCGTACAAAAGTAATAAGTATATTGACCTTTAAGGAAATCAAATTAGAAAAGGTGTAATGTTTTATAAAAATTTCAATGTAATTTGCAGTTTATTCCTTAACACATTCAGTTACAAATTTTATAGAATTTTTATGTAGATTTGAAATACAAGTATTAAGTCAAAACTTTATGTGCATTAATAGTGTGAAATTTTATCGATTATTATCACATAGATGTCATTAAAAATCAACTTTACGACTTAACTTCAAAACGTTTCAAATAAAAAAAAAAATTACGACCGATCTTTCCGTTATTTGCATTCGATTGTATAATTATTTATATTTGGTCTTTTTCGCATTATTGTTAATTATAATTTTTTAACTGAAAAAAACTGTAATTTTCAGAACCAATGTATGCGGTTCATATGATTGAAACGAACTTAATCATAGTGCGGAATATGTCATTGCTAGAAAGAGAGGCAATGGACCATTGCTATCTTGCCGAGCCAGACATTTAAATATTTTCTCGTGGACCAAAGAAATTCAATTAATCCCAATGTATTTTTTTACCTCTGAGATTTTTCTTTAGAGCGTTATTTTTTCGGAAATTAGATTCGATTCACCTTCGTATAATTATTAATAGTAATAAAAAAAGGGTTTTTTTTAATAGCTATCATCTAAGAAAAGAAAAATTCCAAAACTGCCATTTTTAATGATAGAGTACGTGTTTTTGTTTCGGTTTCCTCCAAAAAGTAACATAAAAAATTCTTTACTTTTCTGTTACTATGTTTTGATATTAAGTTGTTTAAGTTAATTTTAATGTTTTTGGTCAGTTATGATTCCTTTTAATATATTGTAGTTTCTTCTCAACATTGAGACACAATATACTCCCCTATAGGAAAAACTATAGTGTTCAAAATTAAGGAAAATGTTAATCGGCAGCCTAATTAAACAAAAATGTGCACAAATTAATTAATAAAGCTGCAACCAGACTTTTAACCGTGGTTGGTTACCTTGATTTTTTCTTTCTCTTCTCTTAGTCGCACAGTTGCATTAATTAGATATTTCGTGATTTAAGTATAAAAATAAATAAAATTGAAAAGAAGAAAAAACAAAATAAAAAAAAAACAGTAGTTTTTTATTCAGATTTATTTTCATGCAAATAATAAAAAGACATATCATTCATTAATGAATTTTTATTATATTCATTTCTTTGGCTAACTTGTGTTTCTTTTTTACATTACGACCGTAGTTTTTTTGAAGAAAAATCGAATAAAAAATAAAAGTTGAAAATAACAGTAATAAAATAAACGCAAACACAATTTTTGTCTGATGCAATTTGAACAAAATATGTACAGAGCTAATTGATTTACATATTGATTCAAAAGTAAACTCAAATAGATTGATAACAGTATTTTAAAATAGCCTGAATCTAATGTTTTTGATCTGTGAAAAACTTTTCGTTAAGAAATCATTGTTTGAATACGGATTTTTGAAACACCCTAATAGACTGAAACTCTGTAACTTAGAAATGACTACTTAACCCAATGTTTGACCAATCGTATAATTTGTTTTTTATTTCATTTGTGTACGTATACATGGTTAGTTTATTCATTTAAATATATCGAAGTTTCATTTTTTCATTTTATTATTTAATAATGACTTCTTTAGGACAAATAACCTCACTCATGTATCGTCATGTTAATGTTGCTTTGAGAACGAATGGAATTCCATTTCGGAATTCCATTGCTTCTGTATGATTCCATAAATCATGAACGGTGTGTTCAGAATCGTTTTTTGTGATTAAATTATTTTTTTAAATTAAAGCAGAACTCAGTAGTTCTAAAAATTTTAATCTACAGCACTCGAAACTTCTTGATTTTAAACCATTTTAAAATTGATTAATAATGCAATTCGTATCTTTGACAAATTTTAATTTTTCTTGTATTCTTGTCATTAAACAATTATTTTAGTACTCAAATAGTTAGGAAAAACAAAATTAAAACTTAAAACGTCATTTTAAATTGGAAAAGAATTATGTTAAAAATTTAAAAAAGTTCGAGAAAAGTCATTTGTTGTTTAAAAAGATAATTGTTAGGCTTCAAAATATTTCGTTGAACATTTTATTTAAAAAAAAATATCTAAAATCTATCTATATTGTATCTTTTAGTCACAGACCCATATAAAGTGTCAAAAATGTATCTAAACTTTGATTATGAATAGCTATGACTGTTTCACGATTTCTTGTTAACTAAAAGATATCTAAATCATATCCATTTGACAACTAAAAATCAGAATATTGTCTAAGAGTATAAAATTTTCTTACATAATTAAATCATATCTAAATTAGTCACTAAAAAGTCTAAAAAGTCAAAAAAAGATAACTTTTAAATTTAGTCATATATTTTAGATTTATAATGTTCTACGAGACATTTTACCTTAAAATTTTTTAAATTAGACAACATTTATGTTAAAAATAAATCTAAAAAAATTTTTCAGCATGCTGAAGCTCTTACTTAATAATTAAAAAAAGATTATTTTAATCAAAATTAATAATTAATATATATTTCATCATAGAAAAAATTCTCTTATAAAACATAATCAATATTTTCTATTAAAAACTAAAGCGGAGTGTTTTTAAAATAAAATAATTTAACTAATTTTAGTCCAATTTAAAAGAATTTTTCATAAATTTTAAAAGAATATTGAAATTTTTACAGTTTTTCAAAATTCAAACAACTTGTTAAGTGAAAAAAATTACATAAAATGATTAATTACTTGACAAAAAATGACCAAAGAATGACAAAAAACCACCAAAAAATGACATAAAATGACCAAAAAATAATAAAAAGTCTAAAAATAACCAAAGTAACCCAAAAAAGGTTAAAATATAGTCAAAACATGGCCGAAACATGGGCAAAAATAATCAAATTATTTTGACTTTAGAACTTTTTAGCAATTTTCAAAATTAAATTTTTTTGGGGAGGATATAAAAATTGGCAGAAAAAGGTAGTATTTTCCTCAGTTTTCTTACATACGTAGCATTTATGTCTCCACTATGAGTAAAAGTTCAATTAAGAGAAAATTTCAGCTAATTTCGCAAATTATAGTATTCACGTTTCGAAAGTATGAAAGTAAAGTTACATGTTTGCACTTTAACAGACATACATTTGCAACTTTCCTAGCAGAGATTTATGATCAAATAAGAAACTAACTTTTAATTGAATATTTCTAAGAAAAAGCAGAAAAAAAATTATATTATTGTACTAATTTTCAGTTTTGAGCAATTCGACCTCCACATTTCCTATAATAAAAATGTAGAAAACGTCAACATTATTCCTTATAATGCTAATTGTTATTTTAATTTGATTTTTATTTAAAAAAAAATATATTTTATATATATAGTTTTGTAATTGAGCGTTGTCAATTCTTTTTTTTTTCTTCAGTTTTTATTGGCTTTAATAGAAATTAGCATACATTAAAAAGTGTAAATTTATTGCAACTATTTTATTTCAACACTTTTATAACAGAAAGGAAAACCAAAAGAGCAGAACAATTTGTATTTTCTTATTTTTTATTTAGTTCAAAATTAAATAGTAATATCGAACCAATTCATGAAAAGATAATATAGCTTCTTTATCATTCTGAAGTATCTTAATTAAAATTTTAATTGAAAAATATATTTTATCCATAACTTTAATTTAAATTACGTTCCTTTCGAAGCTTTTCTTCTCCTAAAAAATCAAGTTTATATATGAAACGTTCATTTTGAAGATAAAAAAAATATCGTTTGAGACGCGAAATTTGCATTATAAAAATATTTAGGAGACCAAAAAGAAAAACGACTTGATTTTATATTCGTAATCTTTTTCTTTCGTTTAATTAAATTTAAAAATTATTTAAATTTTTTTGGCCCTAAAGAAATTCTTCTTTACTTTTCTCCTTCGCTTAAAAAAAGAAGATTCGCGAAAAAAATGCAATACAATGAAGATTTATCGGTTTCTGTTTTGACACGAAATCAATTACATTTTTTCCGAAAAAAGTACAAAGACTAAAAAAATTTAAGAAATTTTTTTAAGTTTTACGAAAAAAAAAAACGACGAAAATAATACAGCATTGTTGACACTGTAATAATTTTTTGCATCATTGCAGAAAATCTGATAACAAATTAAAAAATTACTTGCATGCATCCCTTTTTGTTTGTTCCTTCATTAAAAATGCATGTAAAAGTCAATAACTCCTCCTTTACCAATCACATTTATTTTGCGTTTAAATCTGTCAAGTTTTCGTAACATATTCAATTTTAATAATTCGCCGTTCAAAAAATTGCTAAAATTGTCATCGTTTTCATCATTATTGATTTCATCAAGTTTCTTCTTACGTTTAAGCAAAAGAAGTCTGCACATATTTAAGTATTTTGCATATTTCTCTTTTTAATTTACAAAAAAAAAGAAAAACAGTTAATTAATTCGATATGTTTTATCTAAAGTCAAATCCAATTGAATTAAACGTTCACTTGTTTTTCGTAATTATACTTTTTCAGTCGCGACATAAGTGTTATCTTGTTTTGAATTTTATTCTGCATCTCATTTTTTAAACATTGTTTTTTTACGTAATTTTATTTTAATAAATTACAAATTTCTTTTAATCCGCTTAAAGAATAAAAAAACCTTAATAAAATTATAACGCCGTTTCATTTTTTTTTGTAATTTGAAACTACTCTATAAATTTAGTAATTTTATGGAGACTTAGGGTTAAATTTTTTAATCTGTTTTATAATTTTATTAATAATACTAATAGTAATAATAATTTATAATTTCTTAAAAAAAAGGGTTAAAAACGCAAAAATAATAAACTGACAACTTTTTTTTTAAATCTTTTAAATTACTTATGGTTTACTAGAAAAAAAAAGCTCAACAGTTGTTGACGACCATATTTGAATAGGAAATGAAGCTGGTAAAGAACACTATGTATCAAAATAAAATTATAAAAAATTAAGTCACGTTCGCAAAAATACATAATGTAAAATTTAAGGTATTTTTATTGTGTACGTCAACAAAACTACACAAAAAATATCTCTCACAAAAATCTGAACATTTTATATTCATACTGACAAAAAAAATAAATTAAAATAAAATAAACATATTTAGAAGTATTCAAATTATTTCAGATTTCCTATGAGAAAATTTGCAGCAATAAAATTTAATTGAATGGCGCGCAAAGTTAACAAGAGCAAAAACAAGTACACTGAAACCGTTTCAATTGAATCGGAAATCGTTGACAATAAAGCATTCCTCACACTACACTCACACTTATTTTTCTACAGCATTGCAAAAATTAATCAATTCCAGAACAATTTTCAATATCGTTATTATTAAAACCATCATAATTATAATTTTCTTCTTCTTCTTCGTCTTAAAAAAACAAAAACAATACACTCCTTCTTCATAAAAAAAAAACCGATAAGAAACTTTGATAAAGTCGTTATTTTTTATGCAAACATGTCATTTAGATAACGTTAACTGATTCACTTTATACTATATTAAAAAATAAATTCATATAAAAAGCACTCCTATATAATAATTATTTTTTTTTAATATCAAAATAAATTGTTTTTTGTGAGAGTAATTTAAAAATTGCAATGTAATAAGAAATAAGAAAATTTTACAGCCGTACATTCCTTACACATGCATTTTTTTCGGTTAAATTAAACGCTCTTTTCTTGTACGTTGACTTTGAATAAATTTAAGACTAATTTATGATTAAAATTATTGCTGATAGTTTTCCTTTTTTATACCTATCTTTTATACGAGAGAAAAAATACTTTCTAACATTACTTAAGTATACTTAATTTATCATTTCGATATAAACACATGATGATTATTCTACGTGTAAATGATTTTTAATATTTTTATTTTCATATATGAGAAAAGAATCACACTTTTTATCAATTGTTTTTTTTATGTATAAAAAATCACTCGTAAAAGAACAGGTTCTTTTAAAAAAATTATGAATAAATATATAAAATATTTGCATTCTTATATCTCACCCACAATAATTGTAAATATATCTACTTTACGTAAATTATTTGTACTTTTTACATAAATACGTGCATTTTACACGATAACGAGTAAGTATAAGATCATTAATTAGCGATATTTTGAACATGTTTTGCATCAAAATACGATTCGTAATTTATCCCTTAAAATATGACATAGAGTTTGAAAATTACATGAGTTTAATTAAATTATTATTATAGTACTTGATCTTCATTACAAATGTTCTTTTATTTGCGTATAGTTCGATTTTCTAAAGTTTACATGTTTGAATTAAATCAAAGTTTTGAAATTTTACCTATCTTTACTTTTTAGGAGTGAAACAGCTCTTATATAACAACTAAAGAAGAACCTTTTCACAATTCAACATAGGTTACGGGTTCAAATTAAAAATTTGAGCAATTCATATACTCAGTGGTAAAGTTTTTAAGCTATTACATATGCTAACAATGACAAAAGAGAACGAGTACAGTTTAAAGATTTACACGTTTCAATAAATTTATGAAATTATATAATAATAAACTTTCACTTTAATTCCTTTAAGGGTCATTAACTTGAGAAATCTAATTTTTTTCCTACACTGCCCGAGGCAAAAGTAACAAACACTTTCATACGTTTTCAATTTTAACTGATGTTTGATATGTAATGTTATAAAATAATTGCAATGCTCTTTGTAACTTAAAAAAACCGTAATTATAATTTTTTCACTCAAAAAAGATTTCTTTATAACATTCGAGTGATGAATAATAATAATAATAATAATAATAATAATCATAAACGTAAAATAGAAAACGTTGGTAAGATGTGCAAACTTTTCATTTTTATTAGTTTTAACCATATTTTTTTAAAGTATAAAAAATCAAGGTAAAAAATACTTCTATACAGCTATTTTTCCTTATCTCGGAATTCACTTGTAATTTTATTATTATTATTTTTTAATTTAATGGAAAATAATTAAAATGTAATCGCACAAAAAAACTGAATGGAATCGACATCAAGTTATACGGATAACTTTTTTCTTATCCGTTTTTAAAAAAGCAATGAATCATTACAGTGATCCGAAAAATTGCATACACTGTATTGTTTATTTGATATACAAAAAAATAAGAAAAAATCCAAAAATAAAATTACATTGAAATCGGCTTTATTGTTAATTATATGAAAATGACAATAAAATGATTTATTGCAGTTAATTATAAGGTTTTTTTATGAAAAAATTTGAACTTTTTACTATCAGTGGTCACAGATCAAGTCTGTGACGTTTGCACGTTTAATATGAAAAGCAATTGAAATGATTCGAAAAATTGAATAATTTTTGGCCAATGAAATTAATGATGTATATATATATATAAACGAATCGCGCAAATGTAAAATGCATAAATCTAAGAGAAGATTCTAATTTCAGATAAAGTAGATAAAATGTTACACCCAAGAGAAAAGGGAAATTTATTGATGCGAAAAAAATAGAATTTCTTCTCGCTTGAATTTTACTCTTGAAACAGTCAATTTTAAGGTCCTTGTGCCTTCTTCGAGATGATCACAAGACATGTTTAGGGAACCCATAAAAATACCTGAAGTGTTTTTTAAGTTTTCACCAAGGCTTATTTTTCAAATTACCTTTTATTATTAATATTATATATAAAAAAGAAAACAAAAAAACAACGCATAAACGTAGAAAGACAAAGTATTAAGGAAACATGTGAAGAAATTTAGATTATTTAAAATACTATAAATTAAATCGGTTAAAGAAATAAGATGCAATAATTTCATAATAAAAATGCAAATTTGCTCATCTTGAAAAATTTCACCTTTTTTAAATAGAAAAAAACCTTACTTGTTTTTTCTTTAAAGAAAAAGTTTCTAAATTGCTCAAAAATTTAAATTTTTACTGTTTTATAAAAAAAAAACTTAAACTAAAAAAAAAGTATTTGCATAAAAATAGATGGCGTGTCTTAATTATAGAATAAGCTTAAAATTTTATACATTTATTAAGCTTAAAAACTTAGTTTAAATTCTCATCCTTTTTATATATTTTTAATAATTTAATAAAATGTATGTATTTTTTGATACTTTTTTACATAAAAAAAGTGCATACTCATCGACTTTTATAAGAGATATTATTGTATAAAGGAATATTTTATCATTAACCGTTTAAACCATTGATTTTAAAAGTAATAAAAGTGCAAAAATGCCAACTAATTGTTTTTATACATTTTTGTTAATTTCCTTTTATTGAGTTAAACTTCTTTTTTATGCGAAACAATGTAGTAAACATAGTCTAGTAATCTAATAATTAAAATTTTTTAAACATATAAATTGTTTAAAACTACATTTGTCATTTATTTCCCTTTAAAAGTTTAAATCGATAAAAATAAAAAAATATTCATAATAGAGACTTTAAACTTTTTTTTTAGCGAAAAATAAACTTTAATATAATATTAAAAAAATTAAAAAAGAATCTAACTAAAAAAAAATTAGAAAAAGTATAGGATTTAATATTTTTTTAATGATTAATGATTTTTTATCTGAGAAAAAGTTGCAATATTTTTTAAGGTCGTAAAACTGTTTATTAATTTTTTGCCATTATTTTATTAAAAAATTCATGAATTTTTCCGGATAATTTTCTGGTTTTAAGAAATAATTTTTTAAATAAACGAAAAAGATAATCGACTTTTTATTTTAATTAATTTTTACGATAATGATTACGTTAAATGTAGAGATAAATAATTATTATTATTTTTTTTAATACAAATAATAATTTTTTAAAAAAAAGTATGAATAAGCAAAAATTAATAAGTTTTTAAATAGTATTGAGTAAATAAAGAGAAAAAACAAACAAATTACTAATTAATAACGATTACGTTTAATGATAATCTCTTTTCACTATCAACATTTACTTTTTTACTTGATTCGAGGGGAATAATTTTAATTAATTGAAATAGAAGTAACTCTAAAAAAATTGGCGAATAAACTTTCGCCCACGTTATCATCATATAATATACAGTTTAGCGATTACAAAACAAGTTTTTTCCTTCAACTATTTCGCGAATAATGTCCTTTTTATACCTAATAGGATTATTTAAATAAAAAAATGACTTGCAATTTTAAGCAATTTTCGAGTAAAAAACTTCATTTCTTCAAAAAAAAAAAAAAAAAAACTGTCTAGTCATAACTTTAAGTTCCTTTTTTATGGACAAAAATAAAGTTTAAATGAATGCATTAAAAATCAACTTGTTCCCGAGCATAGTTGATGATCATCAATTATATTTTTCCCTAAAAAACCGAAATTTATATGAAACATTTTAATGAGTTTTTATGACGTTTTCTTTAATCAAAATAAAACGAAAATTACGAGCGCTTTTTGCGAATCAACGTCATAAGCAGAAAATTGAATTGGATCCGAAATCGGCGGATAATAAGCGGTGATCGAAGCGAAATTAGCGTTTTAATAATTTTCGTATGTAGATACGAGATAATAAATTTTCTTTTTATTCATTATTTATATGTATTTTCGAGCATTTAATAAGACCACCAGTACATTTTTTGTTTGCACACCAAAAAAACAACACTGCCCCTGCGCGCTCAAACGATTTTCTTTTATAATTAAATTTATTATATATTTATTTTATTTTTTTTAAGAAAAAACACAAAGTTTCTCTATTCAATTCGTTTTTTATATATTTTACTGGTTTTTTCTTTCAACTGAGAACAGAAGTCTTTCATCAATTGTTAGTTGTGCTTTAGTTTCTTTCGCTAAATAATTACCCTCATTATTTTGAACATAAAATAATGCTTTCTTGTATATATATATATGTATATATAAGTTACCAGTTTTGCCGGTAAGTATATTTTCATTGTGACGTACGGAAGCAACTAAAACTTTAGAGCTTTTTTAATACCGATATTTTAAAACAATAGAACAAAGTTTTATTAAAGCTTAGAATGTGGCAAAAATTTAAATTTCTCTTTCCATAAAAAAAAAACTAGAGACCTTGGAATAAAAAATCCTTTAAATGCAAATACTCTGTTTTTTTTGCAAACAAAACTACACAGTAGGAATGTTAATGGTGTACAAATTAATTTAATTGAAGCGAATAAATTGTGTTTAATCAATATTGTACTTGAGAAAAAACAGTTCTTGGTGTTTGATAACAGCTTTTTAAAAGTTCAAGGCTGATAATTCTCTCCACTTTTAAGACATAATTTTTCGCCTGGCATTTTCTTGATTACTATCGCGCAAATATGTATTTCTAAAAAAGGCAAGTTTTTTGCTAGGAAGAAAAGAGCGAAAATCGAGAGATAAAATCGTAAGCTCGAAGTTTGTTCTTTCTTTCGCGAATATAAAAAAAGGAATCTCACAAAAAACTTGTTGATGTTAAAGTGTGAAATGTCTGCCAAAAGCCCTTTTTGTTTTTTCACGTGGAAAGAAAGCTTGACATTTTTGTGAAATATTAATAAATCGAAAATAAATGAAAAAATCGTTTAATTAATCTTTTTTTTGCAATAACACGCCCTAAACGAAAAATTTATTCGACAATTGATAAAATAAAGCGTTTCTTTATTAAAAAAAGAACAGCGTTAAATTATTTACAGCTTTTTTAATTGCAAAAAGAAATATTTAGTTCGTGTATATGGGTAAAAAACGATAAGTTTTTATACACCTTAAAAAAGAGTTTTAGTAAACTCATAAAACAATAAAAGAGATAAAAGAGAATTCCTTCTCCCAAAATTTTTGATATACTACACATACAATTCATGTTATGAACAAAATTCCACGTTAATTTTAACAATGAACAATATGTAATAATTTATTTTATTATTGTCCTTAACAGTTAAGAGAAATTCGCGATTGTTTATCTTAAAGTCTGCATTTACTTTCAGTTTTAGAAATAAAGACACTAAAACTTTTCATGGGCATAAAAACCCATGTTTAAAAAATATATATAATTTTTTTAATAAATAAACTATCAATAATAAGAGAATATTTTAAGCAACAAATTACAAAATCGATTGCCAATTGATCTTTTGTCCTAATAAACGATTTACTAGTAAAACTAATAGTTTAATTTACAGTATTTGCTATAAGTAAAAATTTTCAAAAACCAAAAATTTTTTAGAAATTTAGTAAGCACATGCTTTATTTTAAATGAATTTTTGTATTATTTAAAAACTACAGGTTTTTTTGGCGAGCCACTGGGTTACCTTTGGTTGCAACTTTTTGCATTTTGGCAAACTTGGTTGTAACCTTTCAAAACCAATTTTTCTGTCTGTGTTATGAAAGACTAAAAACGTTTATAACCGTTTTTTAAATATATAAACGTGAGCGACTCACTCCGCTCGTACGTTATTCTTTATTTTACTTTAACAGCAAAAAAGTAACCTAAAATAAACTTAGAATCATAATTTCATACATTTTTTAAGCAGAGTAGAGACTTTCTTACTTTGTGTTTTAAAATTCAAATATTTAAAAAAAATGGAAATTAAAAATGGTCGTAACTAAATTTTGACGAACATTGGTTGCAACCTAAGCTATAACTCGTATTAACTAAAAACGTAACCAAGTTGTTCACTAAAAAATGTTTAATATGGAAGGGGGAGGGTGTGAAAAAATATGTTGATTGTTGTTCTGTATTACAAAAAAAAAATATTATTTACATATTTTCTTCGCATAAAATTTAAACATTTCAGGATGC
>AGDA01003355.1:0-13237 GCA_000281935.1 Mengenilla moldrzyki | reverse complement strand
AAAACTTAAACCCGAGTTGTAATTTTCTTACATAATTTAAAAAAACATAAAAAATTTATAAAATTATCTTTTTTTCCGCACATATCAAGAATTGAATTTCTGATTTATTGTAATTCGAAAGGAAAAATATCATTCGATTTTAAAGATAATTACATTTTTTGTGGTAATTTCAATGGAATCAAGGATTCCATTAAAATTATTCGCCTAGAAAATTATACATATAAATTTGAAAGCAGTGCTTTTTTTCAACCGTCATTATAAATTGAAACATTAAAATTGACAATCTAAAAAATATTGATTTTTTCGACACTTTTAAATGCGAATTTCATCCTCATTAATTACATTGACGTTTTTTTTAAGTAGTAATTGAAAATTTCTGAAGATAACATGTGACAAGTTTATTTAAGGAATTTTCAGTTGGTTTTTTGTATTTCAATAAACGCAAATACCATTAACTTTTTATTGTTAATTGATAACATCTTAATTCCCGAAACACTTTTCAATTTCGTTTATTCGTCTCTAATGAATATTCATCTTTTAATTATTTAATCAGTCATTAAAGACATCAATCAATGTTTGAAGACTCGAAAATCTGTCTCAAATCGTGATCGAATAGAATATGTTATCGTCGAAGTTTTTTAACAGAAATAAAAAAAAAACTGGTTGCCATTAACCGGTTGCTGTGTTATTAAACGTCTTCAATTTAGAAGCATACTGTTGTCAAGATCGTTTAGAAGTTTTTCAAAGTAAAAAATATACCGCAAAAAATTGCAACAATACACAATCTCGTATACTTTTTTCTTTTTGCAAAAAAAAATTCATAAAATACAATAAAAAATATAATTTTTCTAAGAACTTTTCATAAAATTGAAGGTTATTTTTTACAGCAATTTTTTTTTGTTTCCTAATAACACAAAAGGGAAACAAGTTTTTGCGACTTGTGTGCTAATGTTTTGCACGTGTTTAGAAAAAATGATTTTCTGCAAACTATATACTGACCAAAATGAAACGTACAATTCACATTTATGAAGTATTTCAAGTTTCAAATGAAGCAGCTCAAGTTCCTCAATTCTTCTAGAGCAGGACTTCTTAAACTGTGGGTAGTAAAGCAAACTTTTAGGCTCTTGATATTTCAAAAAAATTAATTAAAACTTTTTACATTTGCAATCAAATTTTAAAGTTTTTTTTTAAAAAAAAAACTCTTTAATGACGTTGCAATTTTAACTTGAATATTCGTGACGACACTAATACGTCAGTAGTGACATCATCGCACAGAACAAAAGTGAGAGCACAAATCTACAATTCAGCCCTTAAGGTTGTGTTCAGAAAACAACCATAGTAATTTACTATGATTAAAGGCGTATTCGAAAATAGACGCTACCAAAAGCTGGGTTAGTAAGATATTTTGGTAAACTTACTCGGTTTTGTACAAAATGTACAAGTTGAGTAGTTTTGAGTACCTATGACGTATTAGTCCTCCTATTGTGAGTATTGTTTTCGAAAACGCCTGGATTAAAATAAACTAATGTATTTTAAATTACCATACCTTACTACTGATGACTTTACTATGTTCTTTTCTGAGCAGTTATAACATTGCTTAAAATGTTGGCAACCAAAAAACCACATAATAAAAAAACGCATTACCACTACTTTTTGTTTACTAAGATTTACTATTTGTATTATTGAACTCTAATAATTTACTATGGTGATTTTCTAGATGATGATATGGAACAATTGGAAACTATTAGTAACTTTTAGTCGTTTTCTAAATACAACCGAAATCGATATATTTATCGTCATTCTTTATTTGTGATTTCATTTAAAGCATAGTTGTATTGAAAGTTTCACAATATTTACATTCAAAAATACTTCAAAAAATAATTTACTTAGGACGCCATATAAAACTGAAGGCTGCTACGAATCTACCCCTAAACAATAATACCAAAAAATTTTATGATTATTATAAATAAAGAATATTTTTTTATAAGTAAAAAATAAAGTTAATAAAAAATATAAAAAATTATCAGTTAAAAACTTTAAATTTTTCTATAAAATAGGTGTTAAATAGTTTATGTTTATTCAGTATATGCAAACAATACAAACATGTTTACATTCGTCTATAATGCCCAACTTACAAATCACATCTCAAAGTTTTTTATTGACATATAACAGAAATTGTACGTATCACATTTCTTAAAAACTTGATTTTTTTTACAGATTAAAAGTTTTTTTTTAACTCTAATCAATTCCATTCTCTTAAAATTTCAAATTTCAAAATTTTCCTCGTGTAATTGTAGTCAAAAAGAGTTGCAATGACATCAAACACACCTTTCATACATGTACAGTTGTGATCCGCATCTGATGAGTGTTCAGAAAATATAACTACCGGACAAAATAAAGCATCCGTCAGCTTTGATTTAATTTCGCGATCAATATTCAAGGCGATTTAGCAAGTTATAAATGGTTGGAAACAAATCAACATTTTAGTCCATCCTTGCTTGACACTTATGTAAAAATATTGCAACCAAAAAATTGCATATTTGCAAAACATTGCGTGTAATCAAGCCGTTATTCATCACCGTAAACTGTGTACTTCACATTCGTATTTTTCAGAATTATAATAATAAAATTTATTTGTATGTTTTGTACAAAAAGCATTGAAATTTTTTTAATTATGATATTATTATGCAAAATTTTGGGCTTTTTCGTTACCACAAAAAATATGAAAAAGAAATGAATAATGATTTTTTTTATTAAAAAAAGAAGTACGCGTTTTTACCAAGTTGAAGAAAAAATTGCAAATTGCAGTTAATAAATAATTCAAAGATAAATAATATTTATAGATTGTATAAATTTTTTTAACAAATTATCATTTGACTCAATCTTTCTCAATAATGAACAATAAACATGGATAATAAATTGGAAATTACAGTGACTTTCATACAAAAATATATTTCATTTCGGATCGTTCAGATTTTTTAAAGTGGATGCAGAGTACCTTTGCAGATTTCTGAGAAATTAAAAACTTACAATTAACTTTAATTCGTAATTTTAAACAAGGAAACCGTTTTCATTCCCTGTAAAGCAGAACGTTTACTTTACAGAAAATTACTTGTCAATTTTTTATATTCGTCGTTTTTTATCTAAAAAATAAACACTATTATTAAAAAGTGGAATAATTGTTAAAACTTTAATTTTTCGACACTTATTGAAATAATTTTATCAAAATTTAATTCTTGCTTAGCACGAAAATGATAAAAAAGTCTTAAGGAGCTAGGATGAAATCAATGCAAACTTTGCTTGTAATATTAATTTTTCTTTTTGTTTTTTAAATAATTATGCGAATTGATTAATGTAAATTAATGCGAACTGACAGCTTCAAAAATATCGAAAATTTACAAGTGTAAAAACAGGATTTTCTGAATTTTTCGTTTATTCTTAATTTTTTTTCCAATTCGTGAACATATAACGGCTGATCGTTTTTTTTTATAATTTTTTATGGCTTATTTTTTAAGTATTGTTTAGCTTATTTCATTATTAGACTAGGAAAAAAATTTAATAGATGAGCGACAAGTATTATGGAACGCTTTTTTCAAGCTACAATAAAACAAGAACCTAAACTGAAGGAACGGAAATTTATAATTATTTCGATAGTAGTAACCCTTGGTTATATTATTTTGAAAAATTAATAAGTTTAATTTAATAGTTTTTGAGATATAAGTGATTTTCCAAAAAAGTTCAATGTCCCGAAGTCGGCAAAGATTCGGGTAATTTTGGACACTTATGTAATTGACTAATATGTTTTCGAAAATGAATGAAATAAATTGAATTATTCCCGAATAGTTTCTTTTGTTGGCAAATTGAAAAATTACAACAATTACGTCGTGAATAACTTTATTTACAAATAAATAATGAATCTGTTGTTTTCACACATTTCAAATAAACTGTCAATTTGATTTCAATATACTTAATGGAATTATTAGAAAAAAAAAATTTTGAGGCATTGGTTTCAGACCAACTAGACAAAAGTCTTTATCTTCTGAAGAAGAAGTCTTTCTTTGACCTTTTTATATGTCTCAAATTATCCGAACTGAAGTGTCTCAAATTGGACTCTAAGCAGTATGTTTTAAAATCACTTGTTATTGGAGAAGGCAACATCTACTAAACAATATGCTCTTGTCAAATTACAAAGTATCGTTATATAAATAGTATTCATGTACAAAATTTGCGAAAAATAAACGGATGTTTTAAATATAAAGTAATAATTGAAAGAAAAATAGAGCTTTCAAAATTCTCAAAAATTACTTTTCACTTTTACATCCGAAATATTTATATCTTTTTATAGTAATGCATATTTAAAAAAAACTGCCCCATGGCACGTCATGCATACCCTATTAAAAATTAAATTTGCTTTAAATGGTGGATGTAAAATGGGGGTGTCTGTAATTACATAACGTCACAAATTACCCATAGTTCTTCTATGCATAGTTACACAGAGCATTGCGATTATTCAACTAAAACTTTTGGAATAAAATTTAAAATACAGAATAATTTTTGCTTTTATAATCAGTAAAATAGAAGCTTTTAATCGACAACGTAAATTTTTGTAAATTTAAAAAGTAAATACTTATATATCGTCTCCGATTTTAAAATTATCTTAAAAGAACCAAAAACGTTACTAAAAGTTATTTTGTTCTTAACAAATTCACAAAAATTTTGGGATACCAAAAATATGTTTTCAATGTACTTTTGTTATAAATATAAACAGTATTCTCAAAAATAAATTGTTTATAACTTAAACAGGGTTTTTTTTTTAATTTTAACTCGAAATAGTCCCTTCATATCAATAATAAAACACTAATAAAGTTTCTACCTGTTTTTAAATAAACTTTGAGTTATAAAATTATAAAAAATCATAATGCTTCAACTGCGCAAAAAAGTTTAAAAGTTTAGAAACATCCAAATAAAATCAATTTTAGTTATAAATTTAATTTTATTTTTTGTATAAATGACTCTGATTTTTCTATTTACAATCGATACTTTATCCTATAATAATAAAGGACTTAAATTATTGAAGCAATCATTACTAGAAGTCTATATATAAGCAAATTAATTACAAATACGATACTGTATACTAGAAACAAACTTTATTTGCTTGTTTTTATTTATATAATATATAATATAAGTTGTAATTAAATTTAAATATTAATAAATATCTAAAAGAAAATAATAAAGTCGTTAAAAAAACAATTACTATTCACTTTTTAAAAATGTAATATAATATCAATTATTTTTAGCTATGTAAATAATATTTATAAAATAAAATAATTTTTAAGAGTTTAAATAATGTTATACTTGTGGTTGTGTGCTCAAAATTTAGAAACTAAATATTTAATTAAGATAAACTAGGTATGAATTGCAATTCACATTTTGACTATGCATAGTATATGCGGAATGCACCATTTTCATTAGTAGATCTCACATAGTAAACAATAAATCTCAGATTTTATCAGGAAAAAAAGTTGTATTCGGGTTGGAATAATGTATGTACTTAATGATCTATGTATAATTTTAAAATTTAATTACGCTAAATGTAAAGTAAAATTTAATAATAAAACTATACAAAGGGGTAATAAGCTGATCAGTTTTATAAAAAGTGGATACTTTTATAATTTATACCCAAAAGATTTTACCACTTTTTGTTACAATGTTTTTTGATAAATAAAATTTTAAACTTTTTATATTATTAAACACATTAAACTTGAACACGTCAAGTAATAAATCTGTTTTCAATTTTAAATATGTTTGTAACGATTTTAGTTGCAATTTTCACTTATAAGCAAAACTGTTTAGTAAAATAGATTTACTGAGAGTGGGTGTTTTTTATACTAAGATTTAAAATTTAAATTAAAAACTTACATATTATATGCCACATATGTTTTCAAAATTATATTAAATAATACAGAAGTAAATTTTGATTTATACTTTTTTTTGTCAAATTTTGATTCATGGTCGGCATAAAATTTTTTTTGAAACATCTCTGCATTTTGAAACTTTTAATATCTCAAAAATTACGTAGCAAATATTAAAATTAAGAAATACAATCATAATATTACAATTTTTTCTTCTCAAATTGTTCGTATTAATTTTTTGAAAACTGGATTATTCGAAAAATATTAATCAAACGAGATATGAATGCTAAACGTCATAAATAACAAATTCCTATATGAAAAAGAAAAGGAATCAAGCAGAAGGTAACCAACATTACATATTAACAACTAGCAACTTTTTATACAATATTCCGTGTCGGAAGTATTTGCACAAAAGATTTATTAAATATTTTCAATTTTTTAAAACGTAAACTATATAAATATATAAGCTGTATTTAAACAAAAGCTAATTATCGTTTTCGTTTATAAAAAAAACTGTAAGTTTTCATCTGAACCGAGAATCAAATATCAATTTAAGCTTGAAATAATAAAAATCTATATCTCGTATAGGAAAGATGAAAAACCACAAGCACTTCTTACATAAATTTCAAAAATAATAAAAAATGTAATAAACAATTACACAAATTGTTGATGTGTGAAAAATATTTTGAGCAAATAACAAAAAGCGATCGCAATTTTTCATTTACTGAAAAAAAAACAATATAAAAAATAAAAGCGATTTAGCCGTAAATGTAAAACATAGATTTACGCTCAACCACATGTAGCGCTAAGAAAAATAACTTTAATCACTTCCCTGTTCATGTACACGTTTCACTACGTAGTCAATAGTATCTCCGATGAATTATGAATTTTCCTTTTCATTTTTCATTTTTTTACTGTTTGTAAAGAGGTTCTTTTGTGTCACTAAAAGCATACTGTTCTTAATCAAAGAAAACCGATATATGTGAAAAATTATTCAAACAACTTAAGCTGTACAGAAAAATGCAACTATACTTTTATCCTATGCTAAAGTGAAGTGTTCTTAATTATAATAACTTATAAATGTCCATTAATGACTTCTACTCCGATCGCGAATTAATCGAAACTCTATACTTGAAAACTTCTTTACAACCATAAGATTATAATAAATCTAATCTCAATTCACTTTCAATATCGTATTGTTTACAAATTTTCAAATCAATTAAATCTACAAATATGATTATTTAGTACATGATAGCAAACAGTTGTAATTTAAATAAGAAGTATTTGTTCTCAGTGCAAACCACAATCAAATATTTAATTTATCTCTAAAATTGTAAAAAATCTGAATTTGAAATTAATCAATTTAATGCATGGATAGTTCAAGTATTACTCTGATCTTTGATTTCTGTTAATAATACCCGGATAAAAATATCTACTTAGATTTGTGATTAGTATAAAAATTTTTGTTTTTAAAAGCAAAGTGTATGAAAGTTGGCAAAAATTTAAAGTCAATATTTAAATACTAATGTGGCAACGAGTACTTTTTTAATAAAAGTATTCTACGACAGCATTCATTAATTTAAACATTTTACAATTTTGAGTAAAGTATAATAGTGTTCACTATGAGTTCTGTGCTCTAGTAATAATGAAGAGTACAGCGTTGCCGTGATGTATTTTTACATATCATGTTCAGTGCGATTATAAATGAGGGAACAAGTTGTCGATGTAAACGTTAGTAGGACATTTTACAGTGCATAATTTACTATTACCCATAATATTTTTTTATAAAAAGCGTCATTTTTAATACAAACGTGATACATGTAAAAACTTGACAACACTTTAGTATATTTCAATACTACAACACAGAACGCACAGTAAACACCATTTTGCTTTACTCAAAACGTGTATAACTCTTAGATTAGTAAATACGACTTATGTGTCTCGAAGTCAAATAAATTTGTACTAAAATAAGTAAAAATTGTTAACCGTGTATCATGAAGTAAATAAAGTATTAAGTAAATTTGAAAAATTAGACAATTAAATAGTTCTTGTTACATTTATTTTATTAATTATATACATAACTGTCATCAAGTCATCATTCTTTTTTAAAATTGAAAATTTCGTTTGAAAAATATTTAAATTATATTATATAGTTACTGTAATTCGTAACCGAGATTAATGATAAATAGCTAAAAAATAATTTAAAAGTCTCTATATGTTTAAAGTGAAATCTTTCAAAAACAATTTCAATATTTGTTCTAAAAAATTTTTAATACAATACACTTAAGTGAGTTTTTTTGCATTAGTCAATACAATAAACACTTTGATAATTGGCTTTCTTATTAAGAAACAATGTCTTGTTTAAATTGTTTGTTATTATTATTATTATTTATGATCAATTGTGTTGTTTTCTCTTTTCTATTTGCGCGATTTATGCCTTATAACGTATATGCGTTATAAAAAAGAGAAAATAGCCTGAATAATCTGCAATTATTCAATGATTACTTAATCGGTTTTAGAATAAGCTTCGTTTTCCTTATAATTTGTGTCTAAATCTCACCTAAAATTATGCATGGTAATCAACTAGAGTTATGACTATTTCTTAAAGTATTAATCAAGACATAAATAAACAAAAAATTAATATTATATAGAAATTTAAACAGTAACAAAGTATTGTTTTCTAAATAAAATATACACAATGTTGATTTTATAAGGAAATTGTTTAAAGATAACAACATTTATCTACACTTAGAAAAATTTAACCTTTTTAACTAATTTTTTTATTAAAATAACTTTAGTGTAAAACTTCAAATTTCATTGTAATTTTCAAAATTTAGCTACAAATTTATTTAAATTTTTATTTAATTAATAAAATTTAAAACGTTATATTATACAATTTAAGATATTTTTATACGATCATAATTACGATAAAACGGTTTATTAGTGCCAGAGTACAACATTTTAACATTTCTTAACCTGCAGGTTAAGAAAATTTGCCGAAATAAGAAAAATCAGATAAAAACTTATATTTCCCACTTAATTTTTCTTCATTTCTACTCTCAAGAAATGAGAAATCATTGGAGTTATAGAAGTGATTATGATCCTTTTTCAAATAAAAAATAGTCTGTGTATGAAAATGAAAAAATGGATGGCAAGATCTTTAGAGTAAAGTACTCAAAAGATAGCTCACAAAAATTATATAATTATGCGACGCTTTACATCAAACCTTATAACGAATTTAAAATATCAAAAGTTACCTTAATACGGGTTTGGAGTTAAAACTTTATATTTTAGAAGAAATAATAAATAAAAATTAATGTAATAAGAAGAAATCTCAATAACTTTAACAACACTTTGCATATTATAAGACGTTAAAATTATAGTGAAAAATAAAACATCTTAAAATCATATATTTAACCGAATTTCACGAATTTGTTTAACAAAAACGCAATTTATTCAGAAATCTTGTTAAAATTTATAGCTGTTATTAAATTAAAATTAGTTCTGAACTATATTCAGAAATAAATTTTATTAATTTTAAATAAAAAAACAGAACCATTATTCTAATAAAGTGTGCCGTCACGCAATAGGAGGCCTCAAAAAGCATCTAAATATAGTAAATTTAGGAAACCCCTTGCTGTTTTCTTCCTTTCGAGAAGAATGCACAAAAAATTGACACATAAAATGTTTCTAATGACACTCAAATATACACAAGATTTAAAAGAAATTCGTATAGGCGAAGGAAATGATTACATTGAACCAAAAGAGTTGTCAGCAACATACCTTTAAAATACATTGGCCCAGAGTGGTGTTCTCGCTTACTGCAACCGTGTAAACTGGCTGCCTGAATGATGGCCGGTCATCATTGATGTCCAAAACATCCACAATGACTGTCGCGGAAGCTGATAACGATGGCGTTCCATTATCCGTTGCCAACACAACAAACATTGGTCTCGGATCCGGATCGCATTCGAGCCTCGTTCGGGTGGTTATTATACCAGTTTTCGGGTCGATTTTAAAGGCACTATGATTCAGATGGTAAGTTATTAGTGCGTTTAAGCCTTCATCCAGATCTCTGGCCAAGACTTGTGTCACAAATACGTCAGAACGATCACTTTCTGATACATGAGCGTAATAAGTGCTCTGGGCAAATATAGGAGCGTTATCGTTAACATCAGTCACTTGTAAATGAATCTCTTTCTGCGCATGTTGTGGGGGCGTTCCGGTATCCGACGCTATAATTTTAAGGGTGTAGTTAGCTCTTTTTTCGCGATCCAAACGATTCGCCACAATCATTAGATAAATTGAATTGTCATGCGTGCGCAGGTCAAAATTACCCTCGCCACCAATTAAGGAAACATTAAAATTTGAAGCTCTTTTAAAGTCATCGGGGTCGTTAACCGATACGCGCGCAATAAACTCCCCTACTTTAGCAGACTCCGAGATCTTCGGCGTCTGATCATCGTTCAAGAAAATCACATTAATTAATGGCTGATTGTCATTAATATCTAATACTTTAACCGTTACAAAAGTGACACTTTCAAGCGGCTGTTTGCCGCAATCGCGCCCGATCACAATTAAGTCATGAGAACTTTTCGCCTCAAAGTCCAACGGTTTATTTAAATAAATTATTCCACTGATTGGATCTATTTTAAAGTACTGTTGCCGATCACTTTGTCGTTGATTTATCAAATATTCAATGCGGCTGTTATTGGCCGCATCTAAATCAACCGCAAACACTCGTACGACTTCAGTGCCAACAGTGGCATTTTCCATCACGTATCCATAATAATGACTTTGGTTAAAAACTGGGTGGTTATCATTGACATCAGTCACACTAATGTTAACGCGCAACACCCCTGTTAAACTTGGTTGGCCGCCATCTTTTGCCTCAACAACCAAACTGTAACGATCGACTGTTTCTCGGTCTAGTTGTTTGGTGACGCCCAAATCCAAATAGAGTAAACCATCCGATTTGATGTTGTTGATTAGTCGAAAGAGATTTTGGTCGTTTCCGGACACGATCTGATAGCTCTGTACCGAATTAATGCCCAGATCGGCATCATAAGCGAGCGGCAGCGACCGAACAATATTCGCTGAGTTTTCCGGCACATCAACGGCGACAAAGTCGACCGGAAACACGGGTGCGTTATCGTTCACGTCCGTCACCGTGATGGTAACATGAATGCTAGGGCCTCGGTCTGGGAATGCAACAAAGCTGTATGAATCACATAGTTCTCGGTCAAGTGGCCTACGGGTACGCACCTCACCAGAAATAATGCTAATATCGAAGTCGCTTAGATCGCCACTAATCGGTATAATAGTAAACGGCGGCTGGAATTCATCTGGCGAAGGTGCCGGAGCTGGCTCCGACGCCACAGCAGCCATCAAGTCTGCGGCAATCAAACCAACGCGGCTATTTGCCGGTTCGCGCTCACTAACAGTGAAATTTTGTACAAATTCATTGGCTGTTACCAAATTGATGATAATTATTGTTGCCGTTATTGCTGACAACTGCAATTCCAATTGCATTTTTCCTCTCTGTTTGTCTCTTTGCGTACCCATTTCCATATTATTTCATGATGTTATCGGCGAATACATGATGGTTGTTTTGCACGTCACTCGTGTTGTCACAGCGTCGCAGTGGTCGGCTTAAGACACCGGGCTGTCCGCTGTCCGGCCAAGCAATCAAGGCCGGTTTTCTAGAAATCGATCGCAAAGAAACAAGGATTTTAATTAATTATTCCGGCAAAGGACAAGTTTCTAAAAAGAAAAATGTCTTTTGAAAATTGCAAGACGTTTGTAGAAACGGCCAAATGCGTAAAAAATGACAACGATTTACAGCTATTTATAAGACCGCAGTTTCTAAATTTCTAAAATAATTATCACAAAGGCCCTTAGTATTCCAGATATGTGAGTTCTAATTATATCAGTTCCTATATATTTGTTTGTAGATATTAATGCATTTATATTAACACACTATTACCAAGAGATAACCGTTTGAGAAATACACAAATTTAAACTTCTAATTCTTCTGTCTTATATCATTAAATCGACTCAAATCGAACGTTAAAATTTTTGTAGATATTTATAAAATTTGAAAATATTTTATAAATATTTTTTGAAGCAAAAAAACTTCAAATAAATATAAAATAAGCTAAAATAAATCATTAAATATCTAATTTATTTTACATATAAGTGTTTAAATATTTGAACACAGTCTTTAGAATTAAATTAAGCATGAACGATATTCAAAATGAAATCATGTTATCAGTTAGTTTAGTTTAAATATAACCGACTATATAGTACCTTATAATTTTTTTTTATACATATCTGTTGATGAAATTTTAGAAAAATTAATAATTATAAGAGTAGAGTTTTTATGAAAACATTTTTTTAGATATTAAATCTTTTCCATACATTATTTTTTAATTCCTAAATTATAAAAATACTATTTTTTATTATTATTTAAAAGTAAAAAAGCATTCAAATTTAATATCAAAATTTTTAACCTTAAGTCGTATCTGAATGGGATAATGAACTGTGGACTAAGAAGCAATTACATAGTTTATATATTTCGTATATCAACGAATCACATAAAAGATGTTACATATCCGTTATACACAGATAAAAATTTCTACTTAGATTTGGAATTAGTATAAAAACTATCAAAAAATTTAGTAAAAATATACTTGAAATTAATATTTCTATACTTATATAGCAAAAAATAAGTGTCTTGATATGAGTTTTTAATAATAAAACTCCACTTATCCCAATTTCACGTAGATGTCAATTTAAAAATAAGTGAAAATTTTTATCCGTGTCATTTTTGGAAATTTTATATTTAAAATCATAACTTTTTTTTTAAAGAAAAAATCTAAAAAAAATATAATTACGAGAAATTTAACAATTTACACTGAAAAATAAAGTTATGTGTATTTTATAAAAAAGTTCATTGAATCTATGAAAATGTAATAGAAATAGGATAAATAAAACGTTTATTAATATTATAAACACTATTTTTAAATATTTAAAATTTAAAATTCAGTAACATTAATTGACTTTTTAGCTAATTTTTATAAAAAAAATCATAAATACAAAAAACATTTTTTATATATTACAATTTTTATGTTTTATACGTTTTATAAATACTGTTAACACAGATTACCCAGATCGACAAAGGAAAAAAATTTTATAAGTTTCCTTCGTTTTTATGTTGGTACAAGATTTAAAAAAAGTGGCGGTATCGCTTGAGAAAACCTTTTGCAATGTTGCCAAAAAAATACTCATTTGTTTTATATAACATTTTTTGATTGTGTGATGAG
>AGDA01003353.1:0-10090 GCA_000281935.1 Mengenilla moldrzyki | reverse complement strand
CTTTTAAAGCTAATATCTTAGGCCCTATAATATCTATTTCAATGAAATTTCTAACAGTAATAGAAGGATGGTTTTTGAATGTTTTTCATCATATTTCATAGATCTATGTAGTTCCAATCAGCTGGAAAAAAATTTTGAAGTGAAAAATCACATTTTTATCCTTTCCAAAAAATTGGCTTTTAAAAATTCAAAAATTTTGCAATTTTTACAATAACCTTAGTGTAGGCTTTTAAAAAATATATCGGATGTCGAGGTAAAAAAAAAGTTTGAATTTGTTGGCTAGTGTAATTTGTAAAGTTTTATCAAACTTATAAGCAACTAAACATTTATTGCATAAGCTTTTTGATTAATTTTTCAAAAAGTTTAATTAATAAATTAATTATAAATTTCTCAAATAATTTACAAAAATGTATTTATGTTAATAATATTAATACATTAAGTTTCAATAAATATTTTATAAAATTTCAATCGAAATTTATTAAATTAATTTTAAATTCAATGCATTCAATATATTATAAAGCATATAAATTTATTATTGGTATTAAATCTTAATTTTTTTAAAATTAATAATCATTAAAAACATATACATAAATATTTTACTAAAACTCTTTAACATGTAAAATAATTTTAATTTTCTTAATTTTTTTCATCATTCAATTGTTGAAAAGAAAAAAAAATGTAAAAATGAAATATGCAAAAAATTAATTATTTTTTAATGCAATTAAATCATGAATTTTTTACGGTGGAAAATTGAAAAGTTCGCTCGACTGGTTATGCTCATATGTAAAATATATTTATGCAACAATTGAAAATAATTTTTAATTTTCGAAAAATATAAAGATCAATTTCGAAATAAAAGCAATAAATCAATCGTCGGCAATTAAAACGGAAAAACTTAAGCTTCTTTTTTTTCATTTGGTGTAAGAAATTGCAAATTAAATTAATTTTTTTTTCAACTTTTTTTTTTAAATCCAAAATATTCAGCTTTCCTTCTCATATACACAGAAAAGGTTAATGCGAAATTTTAACTTTCTCCAGACACGATAGTCTTGAGTACAAAGTTTTCTATATTTGTATAGAAGTATTCTTCGATTTTAAACTTGATATTTTCTAAAGGGTTAAATATTTTTTGTATACACTTAAATAAGTACACATAAAATATTTATTCAAAGTTACTAATGATAAAAAGTTAGAGTAAGCTCTATTTTCTTATTATAGCTTAGAAAAGCTTTAAAGAAATTGGGCGTTTATCAAGATTTCATATTCTTTCCTAAACATAAATATAGTACTAAATTTAAGTAAATGGAGAAAATAACAATGGTGGGATTAACTATTTTTATTTTCTAATTTTTCATCAACGAACAAAAATAGTAAATAAAACTATTTCAAAATTGTTTTTGGTGTGTAGTAATTAAAATATTTTAATAACTATAAACTTAGTTATTAAAACTATTTTAGAGAGTAAACAACATTGTTACATTAACTAATTTCAGATATTTAAATTAATATTTTTTTTACATTTTTAAGGGAATTATTTTTTTTTTGATTGTTTTAACCATTTTATGTAAATAGTTAAGCAACTATTAAAAATTATTATTACAACGTATGCTATTTTTTTTAGCTTTGCTATTACTGATTAAAGTGTTTTAGGTTATAAAGCAATTTCTACATTGCTAGGGCTAAGTTATTCATCGGACGTAAACTGTTCAATAATTAAATTTATACAGAACTGACAATTATATATAACTAGAATTTACAGAAATATTTGAAAAATATTTTTATAAATTTACAAATACTGAATATTTTTCTTAATAAACTTCATTATAGCAGAAAGAGACTTTTAAATTTCTAATATATATGCAGCTATTATTAACAATTTAACAGCATATTGATGTCCAGATCAAAAAATTAAGTATATAAATGACTTATGATGTTATTAAATTATTCTATGAAATTCAGTTATTTTATGTTTTCATAGGACACTTAATTTATTGTCTAAAAGCGTTATACTTATTACATAAATTGAAAAAAAATTACGAAAATTTAAAAAAGGGGTTTATTAAGTTTTGTTCGTTATATATTTATAGAATTTATGAAAAGTTTATCATACCCATTAAATTTTTTAGAATTTGTTATTGTAGTATAAAAATTTTACTATATAAAAAATATTTATAATATATTTATAATATATTTATAATTTTTTTATAAAAACCAATTAGAAAGCAACTTAATATTACTGAAATTTAAATTTTAAATACTTATAAACGGGGCTCGGTAGTATTAATAAAACATTTTGCTTGGTTTTACTTTTATTAACTTTGCATAAAATAAGTGAATTTTTTCTAATTATTAGTAAATTTGTGATAGCGTTTTGATATAAAAATTTCGAAGCTTATAGTGAAAGATATTAGTTTTTTAAAATCTTATTTAAAAAGAACTTTAAATAAATAATTTATAAAATATTTTTTGTCTCTAAATAAATTTTTTTCATAATTTTATTTCTCTTTTAATTTTTAATTTTTCGTAAAAAACAAAAATTTTGTTTGTTCTTTATTCTAGTGAATATTTTTTTCAATATATGATAAGAAAAAACTATATTGAGAAAATTTTTTTGAGGAAGCTATTAAAATAATGACAGCAAATTAAAATTTTGTTGTTTGTAATAACAAATGTTTACAAATAACCAGATTTTTCTTGAAACCAACAAAAATAGTTTATAAAAAGAATTTATATTTCCCATAAAACATTGTTTTTAAAAAATCTCTAAAATTCATCTATATCGTGTCTTTTAGTCATAAACTCAAATTAAAAGTCTAAAATGTATCTTAAACTAGACTTTAAACAGTTGTATTTCACAACTTCTTGTTAGCTAAAAGAGATCTAAATTTTATCTATTTAGTAATTAAAATTTAAAAACTATTGTAAAAAATACATATTTTTTACATAACTGAATCGTGTCTAATTAATCTCAAAATTCCTATGTTTGGTGTATAAAAAGCATATCTTTTAGATGACTTAAGATCGATTTTCATCTCATATTTTAGATATAAAATGTTCTACGTGTTGTTTTAGTAATATTTTTATACAAACTTTATGTTAAATAAGCAAACTATTTTTCTCAATGTAGTGACAATTATATAAAAATTATAAAGGTTAATTACATACAAACATATTTATATTAAATTTGTTTATAAAACCAATAAACAAATTAATATTTGTCCAAAATCGTCCACTAAATATTTATTCAAATTTAAAACGTTTATTATAAATTCATTTATTTAAATGTTCAATATTATTTCGCGTTAAAAAATATTATTACTATTTACACACTTACACTCAGAAAAATAGATACTTAAAGTTAGTTGAAATTCTGACACTATATATAACTAGTTGACAGGAGTTTTAGAGCTGTAAGAAATATTTACTAAAATAAAATAGAAAAGAATTCCTAACTTTTCTACTAAATTTAAGAAGAATCATACTTATTTTATACTGAAAAAAACTTAAAATTGGTATAAATTCTGTAAAAATATGGTATCAAAATGCAAGAAGTCGTTTCTTCTAAAACTGTTTAAACGTTTCTAACAATTTTAAGGCTTTTTCAACTAGTTTCACATATTGTAAGAACTTCTACTAATTTCAAGAGATTCTTTTACAACTAATACTAGAAATACGTACAAACATTATTATAAAAACCTTTAATAAGTATTATTTTAATTTGGAAAATGTGTATGAAATTAAAATTTGTCATCTATCTCGTTTAATCTAGATAAAAGTTTAATGAAAATTATAGTGGAGAAAGTAAAGTAACATCACTTAAACGTTGCCGATTTTTATTTATTATTGAATCGATTTCAAATATTTTAAAAGGCTCGAATTGTTTTTGAGACCAAACCTGTTTAAATGGATAAAAAAACCCGATGTGTTTTAATTAATAACACAAAACACTAAATATTTTTTATAATTTTCTAATTTCAACGAAAATAAATTATTAATTCTTTGCAATTTCTTATTTTTATATCATAACGTTATAAATAAAAAGCGTCAAACACGATTCTAATAATTTATATAATGAAGGGAAAAAAATTATCAAATGTTTCCAATCGAATATTATTAATTAACACTTTTCCTTCAGCTTAATAAAAAACGTTGTTGCGTGCTTTTTCTCTCCAGCCAACATGACTTTTAACCGCATAATAATTATACACACAAATTTCTATTTTGAAAAATTCCGAAATAATAATTTCGTTCTTTTTAATTTTCGACTAAAAAAAGGGACCTCTTAATGACTTAGCAGATTCAAGATTTGAGAATAAAACGTTGAAAGATTCAAGATAAAATTTTCGAATTTATTTATTAGCAAAAAATGATGTCAAATTGATTTCCTTCACAACGGCAATCCAGTTAATCCTACATACTAGGATATTTGCTAGGGGTTTTAACAATTTTTTCAAAAAACCGGACTATAATATGGAAAATTTGTGCACACGCATGAATTAACTTTATCTTTTTTCGGAAAAACGTTCCTTTTCTGTAAACGCTTATATAGAAAATAAATAATCTTCAAGTGGTTATATTTCGAATTGCTTGAAATGCTTTCTGAAACCAAGAGAAAAACGAATCAGAGGACCAGGTAAAGAGAAAACTTTGAGCCTATGCCAAGATCTCATCTCTAATAACATCGAAAACATTTTTTCATCAATATTTTATTTTGTTAGGCCAATCTATCAAAGTGTGCATGTTCCTATAGTATTTTCTCTATTTAAAGTGATAAAGGAAATAAAAAAGGTAATTTTCTTTTTTCCCAAATAAAAAAAAAAAAAACTATCTCTGAATGTGAAACAGATTCCGAAACACTTGTTTTTTTGTACGCTTTCAATGAAAAGTATTGAAGCTTTAGTTAGATGCATTTTTCAAATTTTCTTTCAATTTCCCCTATAGTTGGTCTTTAATTTTTTCTCTAAATTATTTTTTAAATTCACTTTAATTACATAGAAGAAAATCCACATAAATAACAGAAAAACTTTCAAATTGTATATAACATTATCTTTAAATTTTTCAGCCCAAGAGTTTAGAAACAAAAAAATTATATAAAAAACCTAATAACGACTATACTTAGGATTACACTTTCAAATTACAAATTATGGTTAAAAATAAGTTTGATGTTCAAAAATTTAGAGTTGCAGGTTAATTATTTGCAAATAAAAGCTCTGATTAATAAAAAATTTTAAATTCAACATTATCTTAACATGTTTAATGAAACTTTAAAAGTAAGTTACTAAAAACTTGTAAATTGGCTTTAAAAGTTTTTTGCACTTTTTATAAAAACTATTCTCATGATTATTGAAACAATTATAGACAAATATATTAAAGTTAAACAACTCTGGGTAATTGATATTTCGACATATATTATTTGATCTGCCGTACAGTATATTAGAAGTTTTGATTTTCTTTTTTTTGTTTAAAATCAAATTTGAACTCTACTAATGTTTCTAACACCACAAATACACGAAATTAAGTTCGGTCTTTTAAAACCGAGACTAAAATTCCAAAAACCGATACTGAACTGCTACTTTGTCACAACAGTGCTTTTTTAGAATCTGTGCAGATACGGTTTCGTTCTGTGAAAAGTCTACTGTAGTGAAGGAGAAATTTGAAATCGGTTTTTGATGCTTAAACGGATAAAAATTTTTACTTAATATTAAGTACGGTACTGGTCAAAAGTATAGGAATACTTTTTTCACAGAGCATACATAAGGAAAAATTTGACATCATAAGTCGTGTCCAATAAGTCTGTCCTGTTCGGGACAAAATTGAAAAGTATTTTTGTAAACTTACTCGGTCTTGTACAAAAACATAGGAGTCGAGTAATCCTAGGTAGCTGTTACGTAAAATTGTTCCGTTTGGGACAGACTTATTGGACACGACTATAATTGCACTAAAAGTAGCAGCAAAGATCACAAATTTCTTCCAATTGTCCCATAGTTTTGACTAATACTGTATAAATATACTTAATTTTGAGGCATTTAAAAAATATACTAAAAAGGTGTACAAAAATAGTTGAATTTTGAAAATTTAGTATTAGTTTGCACATTGTTAAATATAAGTTTTATTGAATGAAGTATAATTTTTACTATTACAAATTTTAAGTAGAAATTTTTATTAGTGTAAGTCTCTGTTGTAAGTGACCAAGCTAAAATTTTACATACTAAGAGTAATTAAAAAAATTTAACTAAGTAAAGAATGTTAGTGGATTGAAAGTGAAGAAGAGTCAAAATTTTAGCAACGGTTAATTAGTTATTAAAGAAAAAATTGCTTTATAATCAAACATCTTTAAATATACTTTTATTACTCTATTTTTTTATAACTTAAGCTATTTACAATCAAATTTCATAAATTTTTAATAAATTATAACATTAAGTTGTCTACATATAGATGTTATTTAACTCATATTGTCATTATACGAAGAAAGTAAAAAAAATCAAAAAATTAGTTCTCGGTTATTTATATATTTGTAAAATTTATATTGTTATGAAAAAACATCAAGTTTAATAAAAAATATCATTCTTCATTATATATTAATTATATTTAAGGTTTTGTAGAAAGTCAAATTTGCATAAAAAGAACCTCGATATTTCACAATAATTAATGAGAACATTAAAACATAAGCAAAAAAAATTAAGAAATAATCAATACCAAACATTGTATCAAAGGCAATTGTATTAAGAGTGTCTTGCAGCTTTAAAAGCACTGTTATAATTTGATTTAGAAATGTGAACTTGCATAAAAATATATTTTTATAAAATACTTAATTATTAAGTTTCTTTACTTAGAAAGCATGAAGAATTTCATTTTTAAGTTTCCCTATACTACTTAAATTGTCTTGAGCTTATTTTCACTGTATGTGCTTTATATTTTTCATAAACTGAAATTCGAATTTCAAATTTAAATCAAAGGTATTTTTTTCCTAAAATAACGTTTTTTTTATACTGTTTGGTGTGAGATGGAATCTGATTTAGAGAAATGTTTAAGCGATTTTGCCTACGAAATCGAGTTATTGTCAAATTTATGGGCGTTTTTTTATATCGCGACAGCGGACATAAATTAGCGATTTTCGTACCAGACACTAAAACGCGCGGAAAATCGGATCGGCCACACTTTCCAATTCATTTAGACGGCCTTAAACTTGACCTTCTATGCTCTCGCAACGTGCGTTCTTGCGTCCCGCCGCCCCCTAATCGTTGCCTATCTCGAATAAAATTTATGACTCTTCAAAGATTTTTAGCACTTTAACCAACAATAAGACAACGTGACTTCTTTCAGCCGAATAAAGCCCAAAGAAGAACTGATAAACAATCATAAACAAAAGTTGTTGCGTTACTTCATTTTCATGAGACTCTTGTGCTTTTCTTATTATTTTTTTTGTAAAAAACACGTCATGTATACAATGAAGACCAGATCTGACTCTGTTGATCCAGATTTAATTTTTGGACGTTTCTTTTTATATATATTCCATCAATATGAACAATAAGTATAAATTATGGAAAAGATTGCTCTCTGACAGTTTCTTGATGAAATTGATTAAATTTACCAAGATGAATTTTTGATAAAATAGTGGTTAAGGTAAAAAGCACGAATAGTTCACTGAAATCACTAACAAGATTTGCACTTGAAACGGTTAATTTATGTAAAAGGCACATAAAGTGAGTAAACCAGTTTACTGGGCTCGAGATTAGTAACAGGCACTTTAACCACACGAAGTACACAAGTTAAACTGAACTGGTGAAGAGAACAAGTGGCCTTTTAAGCGAGTCTGTCTCTGTCTGGCTTGTTGGAACGAACAGTGTGCTTGTTGCATTCCGTTTGGCTTATTAAAAGTGCGTCTTGCGTCGCGTATATCGTTCGGTCTGTGGCAGCGTTGGTGGGCCGAAGTGGAGCGCGGCCGGGGTTGGAACGTCAAACCGGCCGAACAGGTAAGCAGTGTTCGATTTCGACTCCGAAACAGGTAGAGAGTCGCTCTTTGTTACGCTTAGCCGTATTTCACTGGTGCGCTCCTTTTTTCCACATGCAGAGTGTGTACAATGCACACGTTGGCGGCCGGCATCAAATCTCCGTTCAATAAGGCCAGCTACGATTTTGAAAAGTTCAATTTGTGACTATCCAAGTTCAGGAGTGATACATATTGTTCACAATTTCTATATTATTCACTATATTCAATTAACGTCGAGCTCATGGATATTATTTCTTTGGATAAACACGAATAACAGACCTACCTATAACTGAGATGAAATTTAACAATTATAAGCTCTGATTTGATTAATAGTCTTCTTATTTCATCGAACAACCTGTTAATGAAATTTGGTAAAAACTAGGTGTTTTAGTTAAATCCAAAATACAATGTATTAAAAAAACTACAGTATATTCCAGAGGTTTTCAAACTTTTTTCTAAATTACATTTAATTTTTAATAAAAATCAAGCTCTTTATTCGTTAATTACATATACGAAAATTGCAAAATAATTATATAAGAATCAATAAATCAATAATAACACAACTGTCATAACTGAATATGATGGTACTAAAAGACTTCATTAACCAACATATGTATTCCTATGCATAGTAGGTAAGGGTAATAGCAGATTCGATCTAGGTATTTTGCTATAAGATTCAAAATTGTTATACATATTTTGCAATATGTTTCTAAACATATATTAACACATAATTTTAAATATTTAAAAATGAAAAAAATAAATGCATCCATTAAAATATGTAATGTTCAATGCTCATTAAGTTACCTAAATCGAAAATACACCATTTTTTTCAATATTTTTTTAACCCTTTGCGCTCGAGTAATGCCCCTCAGGAACCACTGCGTATTATTCATTGAGCTAAAAAAATATGTACAGTGTTAAAATATACGAATTTAAGGTGTTCTATTGTGTTTAAAATTATTTTAAGTTAACTATAACGAACTCATGAAATATGCCGAAATGGTTAACTACTCGCAAGCTGTTAGTCCACTCGAGAGAAAAGCAGTTCGAGTGCAAAGGGTTAATGGCAATTGAAGTTACAAGAGCTCCATTTAATATTATTGTATTAACTAACAATTTAGATTTTAGATAAACTGTGGTATTTTTTGCAAAGAAACCTTTTTAGTGTAATTTATCCCATCTGGATCATCTGTGGTACCTGTATAAAATTATAAGGAATTCTTACTACAATTAGTTTTATTCGGTATAGGTTTCTATAAAAATTCACATACAAACTTTATTTTAAATTAATTTTTAGTCTATTAAAAAAAATTATGGAATTATTTCTTTTTAATGTATCAATTATAGGTAATTTAAAAAGTCAAGTTCATTTAAAACTTTCTTAATCATGATTAGATCAATCTAAATATTACGAACACATTAAACATTTATGAAAAACAATTGAATAAAATTCTCACACCTATTTTATGTATATCAATAAATTGTTCAGTTGATTCTAATACGTTTTATTTTAAATTTAAAAAAATGAATTCATAGATGACGCTTAGTTCTATGCGAAATTAACAAAAAACTGTAAATCGAGCGACATCTTTTAACTTTAACTTTCAAAATGTTTAAGACTTGTCCGTTTGATACCTATTCGTTATATTCAAAACTTATCCTAGACTAAAAATGAGACAAATATGCCAAATTTATTAGAAATTTCCTTCAGTTAATTGGACACTAAATATTGTAATTATTGTTTTTTTTTAAGTTGTTATGCGACAAGTAACGGGACTAAGGTTTAATTGAAAATTATTTTTTGGGTGGACAAAAACCATCAGATTATGAGGTAGGGTCTAAATCCCTAGACAATTCAAATCTTTCCGTTTCTGAAACATATTTGCCATCAGACACTTCATCTCATTCTACTGATTCCAACACTAATGGCTGCATTCACTAATTCAAGGGTTTTACGCTTTTTGAGTAAATCAAAATGGTGTATACTGTTCGTTCTGTGTTCTAGTATTGACGTAGAATACAGTGTTGCCTTGTTAAGTTTGTGATATTTTTCATGTTTAGAGCAAAATGTATGAATCCGTAAAAAATATTGTGGATACA
>AGDA01003336.1:0-12931 GCA_000281935.1 Mengenilla moldrzyki | reverse complement strand
ATATATATATATATATATATTGATCTAACATAATTTCGAATTAAAAGTACTTTTTACATAGAATAGTTGAAACTGTTTTATTAGAAATTTAAGATTTAACATTTCGTAATTATTTTAAAACCAATGCTTTTATTTTATGACAAGGCATACAAATGTTGCAATTCGTATATTTATTGAACTTTATAATTCAAAAGAGATAGAAGTTTAGAGGTGTTTAACAATTATTTTGGAAAATAAAATTTAGAAATTAATATTTATATTTGACTAATATTTAAATGTATATATTATAAATATATAATGTATGGTTTATATATATTTTTATTACATACTTAATTAAAATTAATTTGAGTTTTATTCTATGGAACCTTATGAAATTAAATGAGATAAATTGCAGACGAAACGTTTTAGAGCAAAATAAAGCAAACGGATTGGATCGATTGGGGCCGATAAAGCCATCGTTAGCTCTATGTGTATTTGCAGTTTTCCTACTTGTCTATTTTTCGCTATGGAAAGGAATTCGAAGCGCTGGAAAAGTAAACACTTAAATTAATCCTCAAAGGCTTTAAAAAACCATTATTATTATTGACTTTTTTTAAATAAAAAAAGGTGGTATGGGTTACAGCTTTAGCACCCTATCTCGTTCTAATAATATTGCTAGTTCGAGGCGTCACGTTGCCTGGTGCTGCCGATGGAATTTGGTACTATTTGACGCCAGAATGGCACAAGTTATACAATTCAAAAGTCTGGATTGATGCTGCATCACAAATATTCTTCTCCTTGGGGCCCGGATTTGGTACCTTATTGGCCTTATCTAGTTACAATAAATTTCATAATAATTGTTATCGAGATGCTATTATAACAAGTAGTATTAACTGTCTTACCAGTTTCTTAGCAGGCTTCGTTATATTTTCGGTACTTGGCTATATGGCGTTTGTTCAAAATAAAAGTATTGAAGATGTTGGACTTGAAGGTGACTTAAATCTAACTCATATTAGCGAATTTTCAAATTGTAGAGATTTTAAAAAAAATGCAGAACTTCTTAAAAGAATTAAACTTAAAATGTGATAAATATAAAAAACCGATAAATGTGAAATTTAACAATATTTTTTAGTAGTAAGAAATAAGTTCCAATGTTTTAATTCTGTAGTCATTAAAACATATATAGGGGAACGGCGGGTAATTTGGGACGTCGCGTAATTATGGACACCCTCATTTTACATCCACCATTCGAAGAAAACTTAATTTTAAATAGTATGTTTATGGCGTGTCATTCTGCAGTTTTTTTTTAAAATATGCATTACAACAAAAAGATGTAAATGTTTAGAATGCAAACGTGAAAAGTAATTTTTGAGAATTTTGAAAGTTTTTTTTTATTATTATCGTATATTTTAAACATCAGTTTATTTTTTGTAATTTTTGTGCATGATTATTCCATTTATATAATATCCCTTTACAATTTGATAAGAACACACTCTTTGATAGATCTTGCCGTCTTCAATGACAAATGATTTTGAGATATACTACCTAGAGTATAATTTGGGACGTTCAGTTCGGGTAATTTGGGAAATACAAAAAAGGCAATGAAAAATTTCTTCATCATCAGTATATGAAGACTTTTGTTTAATTTACCTGAAAACAATATCTCAAAAATTAATCTATAATAATTCCATAAAGTGTATTTAATGCAAAGAAACAGATAATTTGAAATTCGTGAAAACAACAGATTCATTATTTATTTGTAAATAAGGGAATTCACAACATACCTTTTTGTTGTAATTTTTTAATTTCATAATAAAAGATGTTCCTAAAGAATTCTTTTTTTCATTCATTTTCGAAGACATATTAGCAAATTACATAAGTGTCCCAAATTATCCGAAAATTAGGGCACTGAAAATTTTTGGAAAATCACTTATATCTCAAAAACTGTTATACCAAAGTTATTAATTTTTCGGAATAATGTAACTAAGGGTTACGACTATCGAAATAATTATAAATTTTTTTCCCTTCAGTTCATTTGCTTGTTTTACTGTAGCTTTAAAAAGTCCATAATAACCGCCGTTCCTCTATGAATATATATATTTTTTCTAAATAGGAGAGCTATTATCTCATTGCTACTCAAAGCTACTTAACTTTTGTGCTTTGTATAAATTCCAGTAAGTTTTCCAAAAGACTTTGTTATCCCATCTCTTCTCTATAGAGAAGGTTTTCGATTACTGTTTATGAAAGTGAAATGAAATAATAGTAAAAATTGTTTTCAATAATATTGTAAATTTTAACATGAAAGTAATAATTTTTAACTTTTAAAATAAATATTAACAAGTATTAGCAATATACTTAACTTGTCATTAAATGCTATTACAATATGAAAAAACTCACTCCTTTGAATTTTTTAAAACTCCTTAATTTAAGATTTCCATTCAAGAATTTTAGACCAAAAACAAAAGCAAATTTGCGTAACCTTCGAGCCTTTCACATGATTTGTATAATAATAAAAGGCGAATACGAGTAAAAAAATTAACACACTTTTGATTAAAAATAATTTTATTGGTCATTATCAAATTTTGATAACATTCTGCGTTTGACAGAAACTTTTTTCTGAATGTAATTTTTTTACGAAATTTAATTCTTATTGTGTCGACGCTACGAAATGATGGTCCAAAACACATAAATTTTCCTCGTATATGAGAATGATATTTCTTTTGTAAATGGCAAAATCTTAATACATTGTTATACCACTTCATAAATATTAGACATTTTAACTTTCTCCATGAATAGAAATTAAACTTTAAATTTAAATTTCGATTATTTGTTATCTCTTAATCAAGAAAAAAAAAATTAAAAATATAACATAATAGAACTACTGTGTGAAGAGATAAAAAAAATTTTGAATTTAAAGAACATATTTTACACATTTCCTAAAAATTGCATACTAAAATTTAAAGTTTTTGTGTTTTTATCGCGTGTGAGCTTTTAACACTACTCGTATCCCCGTTTGTTTAAAAATAACTTTTTGCTTAAGAGTACAATTCACTTCAGAAATAAAATTGGAAAATTATTATATTATTATAATATTTATATGATAGCTCTATTATATGAATATCTTTTTAGGACCTGGTCTTGTTTTTATCGTTTATCCAGAAGCAATTGCAACCATGACGGGCTCTGTATTCTGGTCCATTATATTCTTTTTAATGTTAATAACTTTGGGCTTAGATAGCACGTTCGGCGGATTGGAAGCAATGATAACCGCTTTATGTGATGAGTATCCAAAGGTCTTACGACGACATCGCGAAATATTCGTTGCTATTTTGTTGTTTGCAATTTATCTTTGTGCTCTACCTACAACGACCTATGTAAGACTTATTTGTAAATCAAAAAGCTTTTGGTGTAATCGAACATATCAGCCAATTTAGAGAAATATTCATTAGATAATAAAAAAGTACATAAAAATCCTTTCAGTTTGTACAAGCGGAATTGAAGAAATTTATTTTAGCTCATGTTCCATTCATTAGCTTTAATGTGGTCGGTCGTCAAGAGCGAGATTTCTTTTCTTATTTCATTTCAATTACAAATTTTATAGGGTGGCGTTTACTTAGTGAATCTGTTGAATGTTTACGGGCCAGGAATTTCGATTTTATTTGTCGTTTTTGTCGAAGCCGTTGGAGTTTGCTGGATTTATGGCAGCGGGAATTTCGCCAACGACATACATCAAATGATCGGACACAAGCCAGGCATATTTTGGCGAATATGTTGGAATTTCATTAGCCCCGTTTTTCTTCTGGTTGCCTTTTACATGACTTTCTTTTTCTCTTCTTCAACAGTGATTCATTTACAGATAATTTTCATATTCTCCGTATTAAGTAACGAAGAAATGTTAGGCAACGAATATAAATATCCTGATTGGAGCATAACTATCGGCTGGATGTTAACTCTCTCCTCAATTATTTGCATTCCGATTTACATAGTATACAAGTTTTTCAAAACCACCGGTTGCATTAAAACGGTACTATTTTTCAATAAAAATGATAATATTATTGTACCCGAGTCTTATTTTCAACAGCGATGTATTCAATTGTGGAAACCAGAGCTTATTCAAGAGACTCCCAGACAAAGTCATAGCAAGGCAACAAGTGTTTGACTACAACCAAGTTCTTATCACGAATATCTTATCTAAAGCTATGCTGCAGTATTAGAGAAATTGTTAAGCAGCCATTTAACAATTTCTCTTGAACAAAAATATCTATTCTTCCTGGCATAAAAATTCAAGTCTTCAACGTGATCACATGTTAATTATGTACTTAAAGTAGTAATTGTTTTTGAGAATTAAAAAAAAATAAATAATGAAAACCATAGTTTCGCTTTTCTATTTAGAATACACAAAAATGTAACATTACTAAATGTAAAATTCAAAGTATTATGCAGGGCATATTAACGAGTTTACAACTGAATACGTATCCGATTTTATCAATAGTATCAGCAATTATCTTTTTAATTTTAGCAAGCTTAATTGTCTTACAAATTTCTTGCGGTCGATTAAATCTATTGCCATTTTACGCTCGAAGAGAATACCTTTATCGAGTTAATTTTTTTATTCTTATTTTTTCTATTTAATATGATATTTTTAAATTTACTTTTCTCTAAATAGATTAATTTATTATTCCGGATTCATTTGTACACATTACTGATTTGGTTCTTTTATCTTAAGCTTATTAAAATCGGTTATTACTGGAATGGAAAGTTCATCAATGTATTAATCTTTTTTTCTAATCATTTTATACGTAAACGATTTTATTTAAAAGAATATTCAGAACAGATATAAATACTCTTGGATTACTTCAGCCAATATTCAAAAAACGCTCACATTTCTGTATTTTGCACCTACAATTGTTACTATTTTCATTTATTTTGGTAGAATTATTTATGATTACTTCAACAAGACAACATTCATCTTAAACTTCATTTGGTAATTGTTCTTTTATATTTTTCGTATACTAAAAATATAAGGGCTGAAAAGAGTAGATATTTTAATCATAAAAACGCAATTTTGATAGAAGTAAGGTAACATTGCCAAAACATAGTGAAAATTCCCCGCGCTAAAAAATTATCTACTATATTTAGTAAAAAAAAAATTATAAATATAATAACAATTTTACTGTTTTTCAATCAATAAATACTAAAATAAATTTATCAATTTTATAAAATTTTTGAATCTAAAAAAATAGTTATTAATGAATAAAATTCAACAACATTTTTTATTAATCTAATGGAAATTTTCATACTGATAGTTGTTTGTAATAAGAACCAGTAAAAAAACTATTGGTTGAAAACTTAAATTCTATTGTATCACATACTGTATGTTGTGTTTCAAAGTTTTTAAGCTTTTTTCTATTTATTCCTCGATTCACTTTGTAACTAAAAAATACTTAGAGTAGTAGACCTTAAATAATTAAGAATTCATTGCGTTCAATCCATTTAAATATAAAAGCATCAATTTGATATTCACACATTTCATTTAAAAAAGCTTGATATATAAGGTGCGGCGAATCTAATAAAAGATGCCGGTTTATAGTTTCCTAATTACATTAAAGTTAATCGAGGTGCTTGAAATGATAAATGTAACTTTATAAAATACTTGCTTTTTCCATACAATAAGTCTTTTTTTCATTAGATATAAAATATATTCCAATCAACTTAATTTTACATGATTTTAGGGTTCTCATATAGATAAAAAAACTACCTAAGGTTTATTCATACTTAAACGGTAATTCGAGTTTATTAAAAAAAATAAAGGATTCAAAATCATCGATTTCGGGCAACTGAAACAGGAATGTCTACGTACTATTTATACCATCCAAATGAAGAAGACTTGCGCATCGCTAGATTAAGGCGAACAAAATCGAACCAAGTAACAAGAGCCATCAGTGATTTATTTATAAACAAGGTTACTGACAAAAGAGCACCATTAAGAATTGTCAAATCAGCAACACAGTTTATGTAAAAATAAAATTATTGATATAACAAGGGTTCAACCGTTATCGAATTGATATCATATTCGACTTTAACATTGTAACAACAATTCTTCCATCAATTTGTTGTCAATTAGACTCATTGTCAGATGTTGTAGCTGTTTGCTTTTCTTGAATCCAATTCATAATTTGCTGTTTTAGTTCGTTTTGAGGTATTAACTGATCCATAGTTAACGGCGATCGATTAAACGGATCCGTTTGATCACTTAATAAATGTCTATAAATAAATTTAAATTGGTGATTATTACTATTTAGCTAATTTTTTGTTCTTAACACGTTAACTGCCAAGTCACCCTTAATTCGGATGACAATAAAGTTTCTGATCGAATCGCGTCACTCATATTGAGGTGATGATTAGGGTAAAGATTTTAAGTTATATCACTCGTTACTTGATAAAGAGTCAAACTAATCCTGTCCAAGATGGCGAGATGAGAAATAAATACGAAGGAACGAAAACAAATGACCAACCATGATACCATGGAAACGAAAGCAGAATACGCTTCGTACAGCGGTACGTGTGGCCTAAAGATTTTACTGTAAAAGCGCGGGGCAGTCAATGTGTTAAAGCAGGAATAAATTACATTTATATTAATTAATAATTTGGCAAGTATGAAGAACACTATTTCATACATTTTTAAACGATTAAATGCTTCTAAATGCTTGTAAAACACTTATTTTATGTGATTTGCATTTTTTTTTTTTACAGTTTAAGCTCACCTTGCAATAGTGTTTCGATCACAAATCTTTTTTGAACTTGGTAACATAACAGGATCATACATAATTGTCGACATTATTGGATCCAAAAATTCCTCAGGTGCATCACTTAAAATTTCTTCCTCTTTTTTCTTCATTTTTGCCAATTTCAACACTCGGTCATTCAGTTGTTCCATTTCAGCAACATACATAGCACCGCCGTTTATGCGAACCAACACATCTTCGGCGTACGAAAATAAATTTTTCGTATATGATCGGCCATCTTGTGAAATAGCTAAACAAAAATCATTACTGTCTTTTAAGTGGACATAGATTTTACATATATTCAAAACGATTTCAGCCGGATAAAATTTATGCACGTTACAATCGCGAACTTTCAACTTTTTCTTATTAGGCCCAACTAAGTTCAATAGAAAATAATTTAACATTGATGCTATTCGGTCGACCATCGTGGGATGAGTAAACACATTTTTGATTTTACTTGTGAGCAATACTAAAATATTGATTGTATCACGGCCTAAAATATTATCAAATTTAGCAATCATGCTGATTCGTGCCAAATTCTCCACGTTTTCTTGTCTTTCTTCAGCCGATAACCGGTTCCAATCACCGTTATCACGAGCCGTTTCCATTTCACGGATACGAGCCATATTAGTCAACGCTTCATCCAGTAAAAAAACTGCATCATTCATCAGTAAATTAATAAAGCGGAGAAATAACGGTGGTTGTACATCCATCATTTTTTGTTCAGCTTCTTGAGCTAAAACCCTTTAAAAAATAAAATAAATTTAAAAATATGAAAAGATTCGTAAAAATTTTACAAAAAACACTGATTATGTTCCGGTTTTGACCATAAATATTCCATAATTTGATACATAGGTCTACGGTAATTAAATTTTTGTTCGAAGTCCACACTTTGACCAGTCACCTCAATACTAACAAAAACTTCTAACAAATTTCTAACAATCTGTTAAAAAAATGAAATCAGTTACCATCTTTTTTTTAATTTTATTTTTTCTAAATAAAATTCCATTAACTATAAAAATTATTGTTATGCACCTTTTTATTAAATTCCTATTTTTTTTACGAATAAACATAAAAAAACCTGTTGTCTATCGTCGATAGACTATCGACATGTAATGACTGCATTATTATCTCAATGATATTTCAACACATAAATAATATTTTTTTAGAGTTAATTATTTGAAATTGTAAAACCTCCATTAAAAAATTTTTTATTTTACATTTAACTCCCTTGTGTCCTTATTGTTTTTTGCTTATTAATAATTAACTGCAATCAATTTCAATTCAAAAGTTTATAGCATCAAAAAATAATGAAAAGATACAAAGTTATAAAGCTTTGAATAAATAAATAAATTTTTAAAATTATGCATAAAATTGTATTACAAGAAATTGAACATCACTTTTTAATCTCATAAGGCATTCTATAACATCTTAAACGTAAAAAACGTTTTCAAACACCCCTATCAGCACAGAAAAATAGGTGAAATATTTTTTCAATTTATCATGTGAATTTTTTTAATGTTAGTATTAAACTGAAAAATTTAGCAACATTTATTTAAAATCGTCACCATTTTTATCTAAATTATTTTTTTTTAAATGAAAATACAAGTTTGCAGCTAATTAAGATGAAAAGCTAGAAATTGTGTACAAAACCTACACTTCTTAATAAATTAATTTTGAAAAATACGTATATTCTTAAAAAAATAAACTAAATTATTGAAGCCTAAAATGAATTTACAAAGCTATGTATATAAATATATTTAAATTCTCAACAAAGCTGTTAGAATAATTTTAGTCATTTGTATTGAACTCTATAAAATTTGATTTTATGTGAAACATTTACATAAACGTACATAAGCACCATTTTCTAAAGCCACGATATAAATTTAATAACAAATTTAAAAGAAGTTATTTTAAATCGTGTTAATTTCTCAATACTGTTTTTGGCTTATAACGGAACTTAAAATTTCTAATATTATATAAACTAACGTGCAAACGAAACGGGTGCTCAGTGAACACTTTTTCACGATGGTAATATATTTCATCGTCACGTGTTTGAGGAAAATCTTTAGAAACCGGTAAGAGCATTGATAAGCATTCAGCCAAACGAGCACGTAAATGAGGATTTCGCATAAACGCCGCTGATCCCATAAACATTAAAATCATTATTAGAATAGGATCTAGGAAGTTCATTCCTTTTTCCTCGAATGTTTGTGGATTGAATCGTCGCAAAAATACAAAAAACGCAACTACATTATCAACAATAACTTCAGGAACATACCTATAATTAATAAGACATTACAAATTTTACACACTGAATAATATTGATAAAGACTTTAGCGTAACTGGAGGCCGATGCGTTATCGGAAAGCTAACAGTCCTTTGAATCAATGGTGCAAAACAATTCGAATTTTCATTTATATCAGTATTAATTGCAACTTGAGAAACCCAAAACGCCGATGACGATAAGAAATTTGTTAAATCATTCAACAAACGTGGATTGGTCATTGCTGCTTTCACAGACAAATATCTTAAAAAACACAAAATGTATTATATATTAATCTTTTGTATAATTTTCAATTTCACTTTCGTAATTGTATCATCATTTGACTCCGAAGCGTTTCTAAAAGTTCAGCTGAATTGTACTGTGATAAGGCTTCATTATAATAAGTTTGCATTTTAAAAATTTCCTAATGAAAAAATAAATAAATAAAAGTTATGTACTATATTGCCCAATCAAAAAAATATAGCAAAGCATTTTTTACATTTTGGGGAAATTAAACACATTTTTCAGTTATCTTTTTAAATAAATTACAAAGTAAAATATAGGTTTACAATTTAGATTAAATTATTTAAGTAAACTAAAAAAGTAATCTTATTAAAAATTTATACATACACTAAGTACTTAAATATTCGTTTTAACCCTTTCGTCCTGGAATACTAAACCATGAAATTTATCAAAAAATTTATACACGTTACTGTGCACTAGCTATATAATAGAGAGTCATGCAGACAGCGTGCGATTTTTGTACATAACCTCAAGGCCAAACGCATAAACAACGGCCTGGTACAATTTCCACTGAAAACGAGCGATCATTTTAGGTTCCAGGGGTTTTCACACATTTGTGGTACACATATGTACCATCCGGGACGAAAGGGTTAAATACCATCTCAAATATTTTTTAAAATGTATCGTAAAATTTTATTCATTCTGATAAAAAAATATTTATGAGTATTTTATTAAAAGATGCTTTAAGAAATTAAAATAAAAACCATCTACTTTTTATTCGTATAAACCCATTTTTCATTCTGAAATCCATGACAAAATCCCGAAATTAAAAGCTATTTTTTCATATTTAATGCACGAAATTTTGATTGGACATGATTCTGACAGCAAAAACCTCATTTAAATGTGTTAACGAATTCGAGATAACATTGAAACCGCTTTTTAGAGCAACATGCGTCATAAAAAAACACTCAGTAATAAAATTATAACTCTCGGCGACCATACGTCTATCATTTGTTTCAAATGGTATCAAACAAGTTTCATTCGATAAACAATAATGTAAACTTTTCTGCGAAATTTGTTCAGGCTATAGTTTCAAAAAAAGAATATAATTTCTTTTAAAATTAACGCCGTTAATTAAATACCGGAAGTCCACAATATGTTGGATCTACTTTTAATATTTTCAAAATATTCAATTCATCACAAAATGGTTGGCAAATTTTTAAAAGAAGCTGATTTAGATTTAACATAAAACCATCACTGACTGAATCGATTGGAATCAAACCGGCATTGGTCAAAAACGAATTCCACATTTTAGCTCTGCTACTATTCGATTTTAAACACTTTGAAATCCACGTTAATGCTTTATTTCTAATGTTAACGCTTAGTCGAAAATTTTGCATGAAAAAGTCATGAATTTTATTAATTAAATCAGTACTTTTTCGCCAAATTCCTTCTTGTACTAAGCTATTGCTAGCCTGTGGAAATCGTTATTTTTCATTACGTGAACAATTTCAAAAAAAAATTAACTTCATCATAAGGCTTGTCAAAATACACTGGCTGCTGATGAATTAATATGGAATCTTTCTGTATAACAGATATGCTTAACAAAACACCAATCAAATTGCTCTCAAAGACCGCACCAACTGGATTTTCTTCTTTTGGTGTTTCTAAGTTCCAAAAACGATCAGCTAGCTGCTCTGACACTGTAAACATCGATAAAAAGTCAAAAACATATTGCTCAACATCAAGTCGTTTTTCCTCAATAATTACAAGGCATATTTTATGCATGATTGAAATTAGAAACCCATTAAAGATTTCAGAATTTTCTAAAAAAAAATTGTTTATATTTCTTTTTTTTTAGCGACAACATAATAATACTGTTATTTCAACCCTTGAGCCGAATATTTTTTTAAAATTACATGTGTGCATACAATATTGATTTTTAACTAAAACATATTCAATAAATTAAAAAAATAGCTTAGTACTTGTTTGTAATTATTTATTGGTATTAAATAAAAAGATACAACGTTAAATTTTTTTAATTTTTTTTTATAATTAAATAAAATAAATAACTTTCGTTGAATTTAATATTTAAAAATGCGCTAAATTTGTACAAGTGTTAATTCAATTAAAATTACCCCAATCTTTTATGCAAATTAAACTTTAGTTATATAAATTAAAATACCTTACTGAAAACAAATAGCTTTTGATTTTTTTAAAATTTCTATAATTCAAATTCAACTACAATCAACTCTCGATTTACACAGTAGATACGTTCTTAGAAAGATTGTGGAAAACGAAACTATAAAACAAATCACAATAGACGCACAATGTTATCACCTTAAGGTTATATTTAAAGATTGAAACATTTAATACCTTTGAAAGGACTTTTAAAAAAGTACGTTTATCAGTATGATACTAATGTACGGTATAATGCAAAAGTATTAAAATTAAACCTTTTTTTGTTGAAATCTAAAAGCCGTTTAAAAGTGAAACCGTGTAAATCTAGGGATAAGTGTATATTGAAATGGTTTTTTTTAATTAGAAAATTAAGTTTACATAGAGAGAACTTCAAGGGTGAAAAATACAAAATATTAAAATGTATTTAGTAAATAGAAATACCTGGATCTTCTAGAAATTTATCGCAAAATTTAAGAAAAAATTTACGAAAATGTTCGGCACCAACTTCAGCCAAAACAACGAATTGATTACTTATATAAGCGCCCTCGAATAAATCGGGCTGTAAGACAGTGATCAACGTGCTTTGAAGGATAGCATTTATTATGCGTTTTGTGTCGATGATACGGCGATTTTCATATGCTAAACATCGTTCGAAGCATTGGTAAAGATATCGGATCACGGAGCGCTTAAAACGCTCTGAATTTTCCAAAATTCGTTCGAATAGTACTTCTTGCAAATTGTCCAATGTCAGTTGATTTGATCCGATGATTTTAGACATGTCGCTCAAGTAATAGTGACTAGAGCCGTTAGGATTCAACGTCACTTGAAAAATGTCCTCGAGTATGTTGTTAATTTCATCGTTGGTCAGCTGTTGTTGCGGCCTTGTTTCCATGATTATACACCAGTAACCAGACCTCTAAATGAATTTTTACAATTAAATGAATGACTTCCACACTACCAATTCGAACTTCACCAAATCCGCACGCAATTTTTAGCCAATTTTTACAATTCAATTTTTAGCGTCATGCACACAAAGCACATGACCGTGAATATTAGTACGTCATGCAAACGTTAATTTTTGAATTTTTTTTGTAACTGATTCAACGAAATATATTTGGAACTTCAAATCAATTCAGTTGTATGTTAAAAACAAATAGTAGAGTGATAATCTGCATTGTCGAGTGATTATTGGCTTTTCGGACCTTCAACGTCGTTAATGACCATAGAAATTTTAAATTTTTTCTTATCCCGTAATAACAAACGGGTATCCGACATCTTACCCACAGATTACCCAGATCGGTAACGCGCTATATAAATTTACATATCATATACATATCTGCAAGTTGGCGCTGTTATCTCTTTTCATTATTAATATTAATATCAAATTAATTTCGCATTTATTACATAATATCATACCTGTATACATTTCTAATATGATTAAAAACTTTGCACGCCGCTTTATAAAAAAGAATTGTCG
>AGDA01003313.1:0-13695 GCA_000281935.1 Mengenilla moldrzyki | reverse complement strand
AATGCAGGTCAAGTTCAATAGCTTGTACGGCATAAACTAAATTTTTTCAGAACTTAATTGTAAACAGCCGAAAAAGTATAGGTTAATAACTTAGAATCTCTCATTTTCAACGAATGTGTTTATTAAATGAACATTAAAAAAAGATAAAACAATAAAAAACGAGTTTTCGTTTTAAGCTCAACTTAAATCTGTTTGTGCGTTCATTTCGGAATTTCTTAAAAAAATAATAACAGTACATTAAAAGAAATTAATGAATTTCAAAGCGTACAAAATTTATCATAAAGCCATAAAAAATTATAAGGCCTATTATATAATTATTATTTTTTTTTTTAGATAGACTATAAAGTTACAGTAAGTCCCACTTTATTGGTGAACAATTAAGATAATTTTCTTTAAATTGATAATGAACTTGTTTTTTATTGAGCTTAAACGTAAAAAAAACTAATAAGATGAAATTCTCACATTTGTTGTTACACCCTGTAAATTTACTGATTTATTTTCATTAATTATTTAGTAATTATTTTAGATGAAAAATAAGAAAAGAAATTTTCATTTTTCCCATTTAATTAACGTTATTCTTATTCTTTTTAAGCTAATCAAGAATCTGTTTTTTTCTTCATAATAAAGGAAATGAATAAGAAATTTAAATGAAATGTTTGAATGAAAATGTATATTATATTTTTATTATTGGGATCATTGTTATTAAATGTAGACGATTGCAAATAATACCGCCGACTGTACCACAAATTTTAATGAACTACTCTTCATCATTTCTAGAAAATGAAATAATTAGTGTTATATGTCACTAATTTATTGCTCTCAATTTTAAAATAGACCACAAATAATAAGTTTTTTTTTTAATTTAGACTACAGAACAGTCAACATCTAATTAGAGAAAACAATTGGAATACTCTGTGTATTTTTGCGCTCACATTTATATTCAAATTGAACGATTTACGAAATTTCAGCAAAAAAATAGACAAATAAATAACTAATAAAAACGTGGGAATTAATAAATAAAACCTTATAAATGAACAGAAATTTATTAGAATATTATTATGAAGTAGGAGTAGCGGACTTTTTTTTTTCTTCAAAAGATCTCATCTAAAAAGTTTATGAAAAAATTTCGTTATGAAATTTTTTATGAGAATTGAACACTTTAAAAGAAACCGTTAAAATGGTTAATTTCGAAAAAGTTTAAACGAAGAAACTGTTTTTTCATATTTATTCAATCGTGCATTTATCGGTTTTAAGTCGCATTAAATCAAAACCATTCAATATTAATTTAACCGAACAGTGAATACCATTCAAAATTCACATACCGTATTCAAAGGCACTGTCCAAGTTTTCTTCGTTCGAAATTAGTTTCACTTAAACGTTTATATATGTATGATAACGATTAAAGTATTATCTTAACGGACAAGAACGAAATAAAACAAGCCATTAAGAGCTGTTAATAATGGAAAACAATTAGTTTTCTTTAGATTGGAATGTTTCCTTGAAGAAAAGTCAAGTGTTAATGCAACAAGCTCCTTAAACTAGAAAAAGAAAAAACTCAAAATAATAATTAATAGCATTTAATCTTAATTTATTTTAATTATTCGAAAGACGAAAACGAAATAACAGTAATCAAACGAATTCCACGTAAAGACTTATAATTTTTTTTTTAATTGTAAAATTAATGAAAATTTTTCCGGAAAATATTTTGCGGACTTTTCTCCATTTTTCTCATTTGAAAAGATGTCGAACATTTTGAATATTAGAAAGCAAAATTTTTACGGGCCGAAGAAAAAAATTTAAAATTTCACCCAATTCTCATCATTATTGTTCTGTAGCAAGCGCGTCGTTTCTTTAAACATCTTTTTCCATAAAAAACACCAAAATTACATATTAGAAACAATAAAAGCGGAAGTGAAAAATCTGTCTCTGATTTTTATTTTATTACTCTTTTATTTCTATGTTTGTACCAGGCGAAAACTATTTAAAACTATTAAAATAATTGTAATTCATTTTATTATTATTGTAAAATTTAAATATATTACTCAAACCCGTTAAAAAAGAAACAATTGGTGCTATTAATTGTACAAAATAAAGTTCTTATAATGAAATTTTTTTATTTTAAATTAGAAAATTATTGAAATGATAAAGAGACCAAATTTATTGTTGCTATTGTTCTGTATAACTTTAATAACGGGTCAAGAGCCGGGAACTGATGTAGTCGCTGATAGTGTAAACGCTGATCAAAAAGAAGAAGAAAACAGCTTGCAGCCAGATGAAGCGAAATTACCGAGTGCTGCTGATGAATCGGCTGCGGCTGCGTCTGCGGCTGGAGCAAATGATGACGATGGACTCGAGTCAAAATTCGATTGTGATCCCGAAAATGTGGCATTCGAATTGCAAACCGGTTACATATTGCCAACAACAAAACACATATCGAGTGTGATTCACGAGTCATTAATGCTGTCTGAATGTTTGGATGCTTGTCAAGGAAGTTCGAGCTGCCGCTCGATTAATTTCGAAACGGGCCTTTGCACTTTAATGACCACCGATGCGGACATTCAGAAAGGTTAAAGCGCTTAATTGCTTTCAAGTACACAGAATACTTTTTAAACGGTTAACGAAAATGGATAAAATTCGTCTCGGTTACTGTACAATAGCCGATGACGACGATACCAAATAAAGCAGTAGTAACGAAGTCGTAAATTTTTCAAATAATAACTCTGACAACTTTTTACTTTTCGATTTCTACTCAGAACTAAATAACTGAGCTTTCAACATATCAAACATATCAAAGGTTATACATTGAATAATCATTTTCTACGTCCAAATTACCCGTTTAAATTGAAAAAGTCTGGAAGTTAAAATTTTGTTTACATTTATTCAACAGCCTTTATAAAATTGGAAATTTAAAAGTCATCTTGAGTAAAAAGCTTAATATCAAAAAAGTGATTATCAGTAAATCAAATTTACATTCTCCCGTTGCGTCACTGCTAATGATTTTATAAAAAAATAATAGTTACATTTTTTGTAACGTGTTAAATTTCAGTTTTAAAGCAACAAAATAATTAAAATGCTTTTCTCAATTCGCCAATGTTCACATATCAAAGTGGCAAAGCTTAAATCGTTTTGTGAAAAATTAGGGAATATATTAAAATTTATATCTAAATTTTAGACAAAAGACCTTATTCGAATAAACAGGATTTTAATTTAAAAATCAAGATTCTAAATTTATGTACTAAAGAAACAAAATAATTGCGTATCTTTCTTTTACACTAAATGAAAGCTCTAGCTAAAATAGATAATAATTAAGTAATTTTAGCAACTCTTTTTGTTATATTTAGGATATACAAAAATTTTGTTAATTTAGAAACACCCTTATGTGATAATTAATAATTTTTTCTAATTTTCCTAAAAAAATTTGTTCTAACAGCATTTTAAATTTATTTCTCCTATTTCACTAAAAATTTTTGAGCGCTAATTTTTATCATCTAGTTGAATAAAAACAGTGAGCACATCTCAAAAATTTACTATTCATATGAGTAATTTTACATTGTAGATAAGCGTACATTTTATACAAAGAAACATGAAATTAAAAAATAGAATTAACGTAAAATTTTTGAAAAGTTAAACGTTTTAAATAAAGCTTTTAATAAGCGAAAAAAATAATTTTGCATAAAAAATATTTTATACTAGGAATTAAATTGAAAAATATTTAATTACTTCTAAATCTTTTACTAATTTAACTACGTTGAAATTCCAAATAGACTAAAAATTTACATCAGAACACGTGTAATGAAATAATTATAGTTAAACCAACAATTTAAAAATTTATATAATTTTTATTCTTTTGTCTGTTAAAAATATCACATTTTTTCACGCAGTTAGTACGACAGATCTTATATAAGATCCACGTTAGTCTCTTTTTAGACACATCTGAGTCAATTGCCGCACACAAAATGTTAAAGAATAATGATTTTATTTTAAATAGTAAAGCAACATTTAATAAATTTTATACTAAAATCAGTAACGCTCACTGTCGTATTTAAAGAATTTATATTTGTTTTCTGAAATGAGCTCTTAGTACAAGAATCGACTGGATTTTATATGTCTTCGTAACATATTATTATCATTTTTAAAAAAGATCGATATTTTTAAATTAATAGTCATGTTTTGATGCAATTTTTAATAAATTCACATTAGAAAGCTGTATAAAATAATAAAGTCTTTAGAAAATTGAGGTGTACAATGAGAACAATATATAACTTCTAGAATAAAATTAATTTTTGTATACAACACAACAATCGTTTTTAGTTACGTTTATTATTTAGAATCACATGTTTATAGTAGGCATTTTAAAAGAAATTGTGTTCATAACAAGATTTAGCTCTGCATGATTTTTCGAAATGAAATTCTCATTGTAGAACCGTCCAAATTGTCAATTATATAGCAAAAAATAAACATAACGTAACGTAATTAACACGTTTTAACTGAGAACAATAATGAATAATTTTTTTTTATATAAGAAAAGTCGCACATGTAAAAAAGATCAATAGGAAAATCATAGAATCTAAGAACAGGAACAACCTTAAAGTAGGTTATAAATGACACTAATTACCGATTCTGTTTATTTTTTTGCTCAGGCAAAAAGTGACGTGCAAAATAAATTTTCCCATAAGTTTTTTCCTATATGATGCTATAAATTATCGCGATTCGCGATTAAAATAGCAATAATGATAATAATAATAATGGAAGAGACAATAATTCGCACGGAATTATTTACGCGATTTTCGTATGCGGTAATTTCTGTTTCCTTTTTATTATTATTATTTTTTTCTTTAAAATTTATTTGAAAAAAAATACAGCTAACTGATTTTAAAATTCCTTCATTTTATATTCGTTTGTTTTGTTTTTTGAAATTTATTATTAAACGTTCACACCTTTATTTTTTAAAAAGTGGCAAACATCAAAAGGAAAACGGTTCAGTTTCAATTTTTAAGAATTTTTTTTATTATTATCTTAAAGAGAGTTCGTTATTAATTAAAAATAGTTTACGGCCGCGAATTTTCCACAAAATTAATTACTTTCATTATTATTTAAGTAATGCAACAAAAAATTAATTTGATTCTTTCCAGGTTCAAAATTTTGTAATTAATATTTATGTTGCATAATAAGCTTATTATATTCTATTAAAATATTTTTCAACTCGTACATTTTCTATGAGATAATTATTCGGAAAACATATAGATGATACGCTTGGTGATTTTCTGAGCTTTTTTTCCTTTAAAGTTCAGTGTTTAATCTGGGCGACACAAGAGAGTTCAGTTTTAAAAATTCGAAATTTTTCATTAGACGCTGCTTTAAAACGCTTAGAACAATTGTCACATAATTTCAATAGAGTTTTATACGGATCAGAAAAAAATTTCTCAGAATACTCATTGAATACGAAATTGCAAATTCATCGAATTTACGCGATGTGTAGTCAGAATGAAAAAAATTAAGTACCGTACACACTTTTTTATTCGAAAATAATACAATGCGTATTTCTAAAAAACAAGAAATTTATTCTTTATTATGAAATTCACACATTGATCGCTCATTTCTAACACAAGAAATCATTGAATTATTTGGACAGGTGCCTTGACGAGATCTCAATACCCCGTTTTCACAACGTATGCTCAAAAGACCTGTCTGGGAATAAAGCCGTGCGAAAAATCGTGGTGCATCGATCGCGTCCAAAACTACAGACTGAACATTGCACCGCTAGTCAACTATACGGTTGCCACGCGTCGCGAATGCTTCGAAATGTGTCTAGGAGAGACCGCTTTCATATGCAGGTAAGCGTCATAACTAACTAAGTAACTAACTAACACAAGCGAAACAATGGAGTTTGCGAAAATCACAAACTGCGATCTTGTTCGTATTCTATGACTGAACGTTCACAGTTTTTTACAAAGTATTTATTTTTTCTATTTTCTTGCAAATCACAAAATGCATAAATTAAAACGAGCCATGAATAAAATTCCGTAACTGACGGAATCGTTCGGAAAATCAATGAACAAATGAATGAATGATTTTGTGGGAAAATAATTTTATTTGCGATTATTTCTTCAATCGTTTTGTCTGTTCGTTGTTATTTCGCTGCAACTTTACAACAAACAACCTATAAACAATAATTCTAATTTCACTGAAGTAAAAGTAAAATGGCATTTGAATAGAGCTTTAAAGTTTATATGAGAAACAAGATCGTTCAGCGAAAATATCGTAAATTTTGAAATTATGGTATTTTCGCTCAAAGATGTTCATCGTTCGCTTCTCTTGCACTTCTCTGCAGTTCCTATAATCTTGTTAAGCTGCAATTTTATTACGTGCACAGGTCAGCGAATTATCACAGCGACACGAATGTTTGCGAACTTCAAAAGCTGGACCGGAGCACGGCTGACAGCACGGTCCAGTTTGTGCCCGCGCCCGGCTACGACTACATGGAAAACAACTGTGTCGAGGATCCGACCAAGTTGTGCGAGTTCAAAAAGCTGAAAGGTCGCGTGATCAAAACGGTCGACTCGCTGTACCAGGAAGTCGGATCGCTCGAAGAGTGCCGCGAATTGTGCTTGAATGCGCCTTATCGTTGCCGATCGTACGATTATGAAAGCACCGGCGAAATGGTGTGCCGATTAAGCCATCATTCAAGAGCGACGCTTCAAGACATTGAGGTATTAAAGTTTTCACGCTGCGTTTAAAATTAAAAACAGCCAACGATGCTGATCGCAGAGATCTTTTTCTAGACTTTCTTTTCATAGCATTCTGTTATTGTATTTCAGCGCAAAAATTCTAATACTTAATTTAAAACAATTCAAAAACACCGCCACATTGCCTAAAAATACAAAACTGCATTTTACGTTGAGAAATCATAGCACATTTATAACTTAGAACTTTTTAAAGAGATAAATTCCCGTGGTTTATGTTTATGTCACAAATTTCCATAATTTATTGAGTCACATTCGTAAATTTTTCCTTTAGACACAAAACATACGCTACTTTATACTAGTGATAGCGAATCTATGACACGCGTGTCAGTGTTGACATGCGAGATCATTTTTAAAGAAATGCATCTTTCAAGATAAACAATTTCATAATTCAAATAGTTCTCTTACAAAAGCCAGAGTTGATTATTAATAATAAAATTATTATTTACGTTAAGAATAATTAATAATTTAATTCCGAAAGCAGACGTACATGAACAATTACAATAATATCATGAAACAAACATATAAATCAACGGATTCAAGTACATTGTTAAGTTATAAAAATTACAAATATTTTTTTAATCTTTACTTTGGCGATTACGTACCACGAAAATCATGTTAAAAATTTTCGAAATTTATGAAAAAAATTATTTATCTTATATATTTCAGTAGATTTTTTTTTTAATATGCATAATTGCTTTTTTTTAAAAATGACGATTACTTTGATCGTATTTTTTATTTTATTGATGTTTTCATTCTACTTACATAGTTATTTACATCAGTTCATTCTTTGTTTTTGCAAAATAAAGATCCTAAAGCTCCCACATTTTTACTCTAAAACAGAGGTTCCCAATTTTTTCCGGCTTGAGGCTCCCTAAATAACTGTTATTTTCTTCGCGGTTCCCTCAATACACCATTTTTTTTCTAAATTTTTACTTTTTTGAAAAATTGGAAAACGTTCCTTTTTTAAAAACCATTTAACAGCGATATATTAAAAAGTTTTACTTACTATTTTCCTTGGAATAATATAAAATATCTAATTTCAACTGTTTTAGTGACATCTATATTGAGACTGGAAAATTGCTGAATTGTTTAATTAAATATTTCGCGGCTCTCCAGGGAGCCGCGGCTCACACTTTGGGAATCGTACGTTGCTTAAAAATGATCTCAGGCAGGCTATTTTTGAAAAATTCCCTGAATAAATAATAATTAATTTTTTTTACAATAATTTTATTAAAAAAACGACTTAAAAACACTGATATTAAGTGTGATCCTATAAGATCTTTGGTTTTCTTTTTGAAAGCTCATTTTGAGATTTTGTTCTTTATATTAAGCATTTTAAAAATGTTAACTAAACTATTTAGAAAAATTGTTTACAAATTTATAAAGTAGATGCATTCAATAGCATTGAATAAACTAAAATTTGCCAATCTAAACAGTCACATAATAAATAGCAATTTTTCTAATTATATCACAACATTAAGAAAACAGCAAAATGCCTGTTCTTTTGATTTTCTGATCATATTTTCTGGTCTAATTTTATAAAATTCCAATATGGGTTTCTAAACATTTTAACTAAACATAAGGTTAGCATAAATATCAAATTTTAAAATTATTAATTAACATCTTTTCCAAATGTATTGCTAATATATGCAAAGCTCTTTTAGAAAAGACGAATAAAACTTATATTTTGTAACATTTAAAATTAAATACCCACATTAGTACTAAATTACAATAATACCTCAGATGTGATCACTATACAAATTTTAAGTACTAATTGAAGCTTTCAAAAGCAATTAAATTTTAATTGTTTGACATCTGTTAGTTGAAATAGTTTCACTGTAAACGTTTAAAATAAGTATGCTTAAAAAAATTAGTATTTAGAATAAAGTCACAGACACACATGTTCATATAACACATATAAAGCCTTAATTTCATTAAATTAGTTTCGAATAACTGATAATAAAAAAGAGCTCGTATTTTTTTTAATATTTAAATTATAATATTAATTTATACAATTTATATAGAATAAACGAACTAATTATCATATTTGTGAAATTATTGAGTTCTTAATATGTCAGTATTCTAAACTTATAATTTTTGCTTGTTGAATACCTTACAAAATATTCAGATGAAGTCTATTAGAGTTCTGTGAAAACTTTCAGTAATAAAACATTAACTGTAACACAAATAAAGACCATATATAACAAATTTCGGTTTCAGTTACACAAAATTTACTACAGTTTAACTCTTGAGCAATATCATTTGGGATATGAAAAAATTAAAATTGGTTTTAGTTGCTATAGCCTTTGGTGTCTGTCAGCTAAATGAAAAACTCTATGTTAAAAAGAAAGTATAGAAATTAGAAGAAGCGCACACAATACACGTTTCAAGTTTTCCGTCGTAACAACTTTTCGCTTCGCAGAGTCCATATTTAGAAATACCGGAAGCAGATACATACGAATTGCAATCATGCTACAATATCAGTATCCGCTGTGGGGCGACTGAAATGTCTGCCACCATACAAACGAACAAAATGTTCGACGGGAAGGTGTACGTGAAAGGCAACCCGAACTCCTGCATGAACGATATTCGAGGCGACCTACAGTTCAGTTTGCGAATGCCGTATGATGACCTAGAGTGCAAAGTGCAGCGTAATGAGAACGGCAAGTACGTGAACAACATCATAATACAACACCATGACAAGATAATCACTCGATCTGATTTGGCGCTCGCAGTCACATGTCGCTTCGATCTGACTAACAAAAAAGTTACTAACGAAGTTGATCTAGGCGTAAAAGGCGACGTTGAGCCAACCATGACGGAAGAGGTGATTGTTGAGTCGCCGAACGTTGCGATGCGCATCACAGACCGTAACGGCAACGAGCCGATCCAATCGGCCGAAGTGGGCGACGCGTTAGCGCTCAAGTTCGAAATTATCGACAAGAACAGTCCGTACGAAATCTTTGTACGCGAACTGATTGCCATGGATGGCGTTGACTCAAACGAAATCGTGCTTATAGATAGCCGCGGCTGTCCCGCTGACGATTACATCATGGGTCCTATTTACAAGCAGGAAGATAACGGTAAAGTTTTAGTGTCGAAATTCGATGCGTTTAAATTCCCATCATCGGACGTGGTTCAGTTCCGGGCCTTAGTCACCCCGTGTATCCCGTCCTGTGCCCCGGTCCAATGCGATCAAGAAGATGAACAAAGTGGTCAGCTGATTTCGCGAATTTCGTACGGCAAAAAACGCCGACGACGTCGCGCTGCATACTACAATCAAACCGGCTCTGATGTCAGTGCGGCCGATGATATGCTTCTTGTGCAAACCATCCAAATAACCGACAAATTTTCATACGATGGCCACGGAAAATCTCAGATGCCGAGCAAAAAGTTAAAACAGAACAGTAATGGATCCGAATCAGGTTCCGAGACGGCATCCGGCTCATTCTATTACCGTGACTCAATCAACGACTTCATGCCAGCCATTCCAACTAACGGTTTCTGTTTCAATCTTACAAGCACAGTAACGTTCGCCGCCATATTCCTAATGGCGCAACTTATCCTGATAATCATGTGGTTCTTAGTCGTTCAACGACGTCACCAACAACATGAACAACAGTACTTTTATGATCGTAAATTCCAAAGCGACTTAGCAGCCTCCACCGCCACCATTAATATCCCATCTAGTTTAAATGACAGTCTATGCAAACTGTACGATGCGCATTCAAAGCAATTTTCGACACCTCCGTCGAGACGCTACTGATCCAGCCGCAGGGCATAAGTTTCGTCTCTTTATCATTTATTATTTTTACGAAATTGCATTCTTTTCTTTAGTAAGCTTTTCTTAAACTTTATTTGTTGCTTTTAGAAATTTCGTTTTGTTCCCCCAAAATTAAATTGCAACAAAGTTGCAATATAAATTTGCCATTATTAATAACTTGAATTGGTGGAAACAAAACAAAATTTTGTATAAAAATTAATCTATTTTTGGGGTTTTTCAAATTTTATAATTTGCTTTTAATTTTATGAAAATGAAATACGGAATTTTGTTCCAGTTTTCTTTCATATACAAATGGGTATGTTTTATTTTTGTTTTCTTTTTTCCTTAAAAAAGTGGTGTGGTGTTTTTTGGGGTTTTTTGTTTTTTGCCTTTTTTAGCAAAAAGTTCCAATGCTTTAATTTATATATAAATATAACAAAGAACAAATCTTTATCATGACAATTAAAACAAAAACTATTTTATGTTTAAGAGAACTATCCTAAAGTTTTCTCCTCCTTTTTTTTTAAAAAAAAAAAAAAAACTAAACATTAATTTATAGTAATTTTGATTTAGAATAAACTTTTTTAAAAAAATCAATCAAACTTTTTTTTAAAGAAAAAACTAATTAAAATGAAAATGCAATATGTACTCGGAAAACTAATTTATCAACGGCACACACTTAAGTCAGTTTTCTGAGATTTTCTCGTCGTTGCTCATTCCGATTATCAAATAAATAAGAACCAATGTAATTTTGAAGCGGACCAAGAGTGTAGGCTGATTAGCGATTATAAATCAATGTAACGAGGTACGTAAAATGTCAGCCGTTAATTATTGTAAATAAATAATCACGCGAAAAACAGATCATTGATTTGGAAACATGTTTAATTAAGAAACAAAATACAGAGAAAAAAATTGAAAGTTTATGTGGAAAAACGATCGTTTTATGATTAATGACTTTTTATTGAAATTGACGATCGATAAAATCACGCTTCGTTACTCAACGGTGAAAAAATCGATATTTACTCTTAGTTTTCATTCTTTTCTTCTTTAAGTATCTTATTAAAGTCAGTATTATTATTCATCCTAAACAGTTTTCTTTTACTTGTTAAACTATTTTAAGAATGCACATACTTTTCGCTTTTTTTGACATAATAAACATGTTTCATGAATTGAAAATCGGTTGTTATTTTCTTTTCATTAATCAAAAGTGTTTAGATCAATTAAAATGAAAATGACATTTAAATTTCTAAAATTTAGTGAATGGTACAGTTTCACGTTTCAATTTCATTTTCAATACTTATTTTTCCTCGTACTTTTAAAATGTTTCAAACCACTTTATAAAACTTACAAATAACATAAAATTTAATTAGAAAAATCTTAAATTTTAAAAATACCAAAATTGTAATTTACAAAATGTTATTTAAAGACATTAAATGTAATTTTAATAGCTCTTAATTTTACCATATTCCCTCTTAATTCTTTACAATTTCTCGTTTATTAAAATAAAACAATTATTAAAGTATTTATTATTAATTTAAAAATGTATTTCATATCCATGGTTTGGGAGGGACTGTATGCAATTTTGTCTTTTAAATTTAATAGTTTTTCATTGCTACTATTAAAATATTACGGTTATTAAATTTGAAAAAAATAAATATAACATTAAATTGAGCAAAATACTAAACTCAATATTCGAAATTCTTATTTCAAAAACTTTAATAGCACTTAAATTATCTGTTTTAAATTTAAATTTTTTAATTTAACGAATAAATTTTATTATCATTTAATTCTCAGCTTTAATTATTTTTTAAATTATGTGAGATATGTTTAAACTAACACCAGTAACACCCATACATTTTATTTGTAATAAACATATTTTATGATAATTTAAACAACGGGAGTGTAATACCGTTTTTTTGATTAAATATTCATCACTTAAACTTTTAAGCCTATAAACAAAAGATTTCATTAAAAAAATACTGAAATTATGATGAAATATTAGCATAAATAGATTATGACCATCAAGTAATTCATAAAAAATAATTAATATATTTTAAATGTCGTATACAAAAAGTTACAAATAACTATAAACACAATTACAAAATTATCGTTTATTAAATATAAGTTAAAAATTAAAGTTTTATTCATATAACGTAATGAAAATATAATAAATACTATTCAATTCAAAGTAAGAAAAGGAAAATTATCATATCTGAATAGAAAATTTAAAACGAAATTGGTAAAATGTTTAGCAAACCTTTAGCTGCCATTCAGGCGATGACCACATGCGACACGCAAAGTCATTCGATGCGCCCAAAATATTGTTGCCAGTTGTATCGAAATCTAGTGACATAACAGCAGCATTGCTGCCATCAAGTACACGCTTCAATTCGTAGTTATCTTTAGAAATCTCCCATAATTTGATTTTACGATCAGCGCCACCAGTAGCCAAGTATTTGCCACTAATTGGAGACCATTTCACCGCATTGATTTCTGAATCATGCGCTTCAAATTTTTGTAAGGCATTCGTTGGAATAGGTACTACTATAGAACCACTTTGTTCGCTATCAACAATTGCATCAAAATCCTCCCTCTTACTGTATCTGAACGATGGACCTGATTGCAGTTGTGTGTGTCTATCTTTAACTGCTTCTTCCAATTCATGCTGAATTCGAATATTACGTTTCCTGTAAATATACGTACTTAGAATTTTGTGTTTATTTACCAATATAAAATTATATGAAGTCCATAAGAATTCACATAAATGGTGTAAAAGAGTATCTTTAATTTTCCACTTACCCAAATTTGCCAAGAATTTGTTCAAAAATTTTCGTGCCTAATGGACTTGTTGGCCTAATACTTGAAAAGCAGACAAGACATTTTAATTTAAATCTCATTACTACAAATAATTTTAATGTAAAGCATAACATATTGAATATGAGAGACAATCACATTGAAAAAAAAGGTGAAGAAACTATTCTCGAATGACTAACATAAATGAGAAAATTAAAGACAAGCACAGTAATGGCTAACAAGTTCCGAAATTTCTGTACATATAATTTCAAAATATTTTTCCTGTTTTATATATAAAAATAATTTAATGTATACTAAAAATTATTACTTTTCATATCCTATAATAGTATTGCAAATGGAATAAAATTAAATAGTAAACAAAAATATGAAGCC
>AGDA01003296.1:0-14883 GCA_000281935.1 Mengenilla moldrzyki | reverse complement strand
AAATTTAAAAAAGAATTACAATTTTTTGAAGAACAAGAAATTAAGGGATGCATCTAAAGCTTGTTTATGAACACTTGGTAGCAATACCACAAACAAGGTGGAGTCAGAACGAGTCTTTTCGGTAACTCAACATATAACCACAAAAATAAGGTCGAAGTTAGACGACGGTACGTTAGATCATATGTTTTTTGAAATCATATTTCAATTTTTATTAAAAATAATAATCACTTGTACGAATCAATGTAATATATATTAAAAAAGTCGGATTTAATTTTTTTTTAGTTATTCTTAAAAAAATAAATCTTATGTTTTTTTTATGTTTTTAGCTCTGTTTGACATATATTTGTACTACCCCTAAATAATAAATACCTATAGTAAATAAGTTTTAATTTGTTTATATTTTTTAAAATAATACTAATACCGGCATTTTATCGATATAAATAATTCTAAAAGCAAAAATACCGAAATACCGGTATCGAAAATATTTAACGGTATTGAATTCCCTAACTACGATTCCCCCATTTGTAACCGAAGTTTAAATCAAAATTATTAAACCATTTTTTAATAATTTGAAACTTACTCGAATTTACACAAAATTTTTTGAAAACCTTAAATGTTTGATTTTCGGGTTAATGTTACTTTTATTTTGCATTCTAATATAAATTATTAAGTAATCACGTCATCAAATAAATTTCGCTTATATGCCATAGGGCATGTTCGAAAATATACTCCACGATGAATTAGGTTAACAAAAAATTTTGGTAAATTTAACCTAAGTTGCACAAAACACAGAAGTTAAGTAACTTTGAATGGGTATGACGTAACAGTTATCCTATTGAGATAAATTTTTGAATACACCTATAACTAATGACATACCTATAAGAAAAATAATTTAACAAATCCATTCAGTAACAATTTGATACAAAGCGATTAAAAATTGAGGTAATATAATTTGATTTTTAATTTTAATTTTTTTTGTCGTCATTAAGTATAGTCAATATATCTTACAAGGAAACTTCCCCACGTGTCAGTCGTCAATTTTTTTCAAACTACCCTCATTTGCTTAGACGTGTCTTTAGAAGAAAAAAGATGTATACTATTCGAGCTCTAATTCCCTTGGGGGTGAGTTATGAGGATTAAAATGTGGTACTAGCAAAACATAAAAACTCTTATATCTCAAATTGTAGACTTTTTATTAAAAAATGACCTTTATAAAAATTATGGAGCTTTAAGAGACCAATAAAAACCCTTTATAGCTTTTTGTAATTTGAGCACTTTTTTGGCGCGAAATTTCAAAAAACTGTGATTTTTTCAATTTTTTCGTTTTTAAAGACATTTTCGTCAAAATGTAGACAAATTTACACTCATTATATCACCTACATAACCATTTTTATTACATTAGTAGTTTATTCCACCTGTCTTGTTAGGGTGCACTAAAATCAGGAAAAAAAATTTCCTTTTTTTAAATATTTCCGTATTACAACAAATCTTTTTAATTTTCAACACTAAAATGATATTTTTCGCAATATAGTCTATTTGATAAAAGCAATTTTTTTAAAAAAAAAATTTAATTTCGAATTTTTTTCACTATATCATTTGTTATTAAATCAATCATATCATACGATTGAATACAGTAAATAGATTACAAAAATCAATATACGACGCCAATGCAACCTCCATTTTATTCATGATGAACTTTTCTCATTTCATTTTCAGCTTTGGTATATTATAGGTTGAAATAAAAGAAAAAAATTAAGTATTTTTACTCGTTAGGCATATTAGTTATATTGCAGTTATTATTTATTTATTATTTTATAGTTGTGTTTATTTATAAATAATATAAAGTTTTCATTCATATTTTACTGAATGTAGAAAGCTTAAAATTCGCAAAATATAACACAAATATCGTCTGTGGTTTTAAGACAATTTTAAGACAATAAACATAAAAAAAGAAATCAGATCATGATTATAGTTCTTTTAGCGCATCGAGATAAATTTTTAGAATCAATAATTATCTTTAAATCTATATATAAGTTTCAGATTATTTTGTATCATTTTTCAGTTTTGGATTATTTTTTTAATACGCAAAAAAATACAAGATTTTAAAAATCTACATAAGATATAGACTAGATAATTAGCATCGGCAATGTCAAATTTATGAATAACGAAGAAAAAGGTAGTTATATTATCTATGAATGAATATAATCTTTTTTTATTTTATTTAGCGCTTGCAAACTTGAAATCGAGACTTAATTTCTTTTTTTTTGCTTAGCGTTGGCGCAATTTTTTCTGTTTTGTAAATGTAGTAAATTTTTCTAATCTATGAAATCGTAAATATTAAAAAAAGAATAGCAACTACCACACATAAAACAAAATAGTAAAAATAAAAATAAGTTTTATATAAAAAACAAAACGATTTTAATTTTAAAATGAAACCACTAAACAAGAAAATATTTTTGCACACTATTCTCGAAGGTGCCACAAAGTACATCCAACCCTTCGATGTACTAACTTTTCGTCGCTGAAAAGACTTTGTTAGAAAGTTACCCGACGAAGTTTTAATCAACGACTATTCTAATATTCTACATGAAATAAATAACATAATTAAAATACAGTTGTTGACGCACAATCAGTTTTCATCACCATGGTTCAAAGACATGTTGACGTATGCATGGTACAAGTGGTTATATACAAGAAACGGCTCAAAATTTTATCACACCTGCGAGTCATACATTCGGCGTTAATTTCAATTTAATAAAAAAAAGGTTGTGTTCATTTATAAATAATATAACTATTTCTTCTTCGTTATTAATAAATAATTGACATTGCCCATGCTAATTATGTAGATTATACTGCAAAAATTATTATTTTAGTGTTTAAAATTAAAAAGATTTGTTGTAATACGGAAATATTTAAAAAAAGGAATTTTTTTTTCCTGATTTTAGTGCCCCCTAGCAAGACAGGTGGAATAAACTACTAATGTAATAAAAATGGTTATGTAGCTGATATAATGAGTGTAAATTTGTCTACATTTTGACGAAAATATCTTTAAAATCATAAAAAAATTGAAAAAAACACAGTTTTGAAATTTCGTGCCAAAAAAGTGCTCAAGTTACAAAAAGCTATAAAGGGTTTTTATTGGTCTCTTAAAGCTCCATAATTTTTATAAAGGTCATTTTTTAATAAAAAGTCTACAATTCGAGATATAAGAGTTTTTATGTTTTGCTAGTACCACATTTTAACACTCATAACTCACCCCCAAGGGAATTAGAGCACGAATAGTACACATCTTTTTTCTTCTAAAGACACGTCTAAGCAAATGAGGGTAGTTTGAAAAAAATCGGCGACTGATACTTGGGGAAGTTTCCTTGTAAGATTTAATGACTTAGGAACATATTTAAACATATAAAGACTAAAGTCGAAAGCATATGATTTTTTACTGTACTATTTTAGATATTTATATCTAGATACAAATATCTGCACCTGTATCTCTATGTCTCTATCTCTTTTTTGATACATTTTATTATTGTATTAGTATCTAGGCACAAATTCAAAGTATTTGTTCAAAACGGATAATAACTATTCAATTTTTGACTTAAATAAATTTAAAATGTTAGTACTTGGAAAGAAAGCAGTTTTTATTCTTTAATTAGATTTTAAACGTCATTATAAATCATATAATAACATATAAAAAAGCCTAATTCTTTGTGTCGTAACGCTCAATTTATTGTCAGTCTGAACTTTCTACGTATTTTCAAACGAAAATTAAAATTTCCAAACGCACATAGAATGTTTTTTAGTCGATGTTTCCAGACAATTTGATACTTTACCTGGAAGAGGTGTAATAGGTTGCGGCCGAAACGGGTGTAACGATCGCTTCTAGTAAAAAAAAAGTTTTTATTTTTCTTTAGAAACGGATAAATATTTCTACGGGTTTTCAAAGCAAAAAATGAATTAATTTTCTTTTATTTCATTTTTAAAGAAAAAAGCAGCGTGAAAAACATGTTTTAATGTTTTGCTTAAAAACAATACGTGCAGTTTAAAATTATTTGTGATTTCTACTTCAATACGACCTAAGCATTAAAAGAATCAACTTTTGTTTCTGAATTTTTCATTACATCTTAGTCTAACTGCGGTTAACAAAACTAATACTTAAATTTAATCTGTTAAGTTAAATTAAACAAATATTAATAAACATCAGGTTGATGTTGCTGGCACATTCAGAACAAATCGCTAGTATAAACTTAGAAAAATTTCAATTTCCATTTCAAATTAAGATTTTGCAAAGCACAGAAAAAAAATCAAAATAAAACAATCACAAGATTGTCTTTCCCCAAATTCTAATACTTAGCACGCAGGAAATTACTCATATAAAAACAAGATAACAAATTTTTGAACGTCTTATTCGAAAAGTGTCAAACATTCTAGTCTAAAAACAAAAATTTCTAAGAGCGTAACAGTAGTGGTTTTCGAGCAAAATTACAATTTAAATTTATTATAAACGCATATTTCCAATATAAAAACATATGTGAATAACCGTATTTTCATATAATTAATTTATATAAACAGATGCAGTTTTCAGACAAAAAGATTAACTAGTACTGTTATTTCATCAGCAGTTAAGTAACATAAGAAAAAGGTTAAGAAACAGTTTCTTTTATAATTCTTACAATACCTACGTCTGATGAATGTTTCATAAATTTTATTTCTTAATGCTGATAACTGAAACCTGAAAAATATGGAACAGACCGTAATAGAAAGTTGCAACGGCAGCAATTCGGCAATAAGAAATTTCAAGGCTTAATCAAATAAACTCGATAGTCAATCTTAACACACATATGTGCACCTACACAAAAGCATGGGTACGATTAAGCTCATAAATACATATAATAATTCGTAAACGTAGACAAATAAACGAAAGCACAGAAACATAATTGCAAATATACGCACACATATGCAAACACTAATATGGCGAATTAATTAAAATAACTTGACAATTGCTCAAGCACTTTTTTTATTCTACAATATTCGAATATGTATTGGGATATAAATGTATCTCCACAGCAAAATAGATAAAATTATAATTCGAAATTTTAAGCTCTCTACTTATGATATTTTAGGCATTTACTTTACATAAAAAGACAACGTATGGTTACAACAGAAGACCAATCGTTGGTTTCCTCTACTGCATAAAACTTAGTTTATAATGGTGATTTTACCACAGAAAAAATATACACGCCGATTCTAATTTGAGAAATTCTGAGTTATTTTGAATGATTTGAATCACAATGGGTTTCTGAAAACAATCATACGAGCTTACGTCATATAGCGATAGAAAAATGTTGTCTTGTGGCATTATGTCATTCAGAATACACAATACTTAGAAGTTGTCTAATAATTTTTTTCGTTTTTTCATATTATTTACGAGATGGTGCTACTTATAAAACGATTAATGCCAACTTAGATTTTTACGGTTTTTTTAAATTTAAAATGGAGTTCGAATATCTGCGGTGTCTGTTGTTATACTATCAATATAAGTGTTCGGAACAAAAAAACAACTATTTCACGTTAAAAAGTATTTTGACTTATGTTGAGTTAAACCTTGTTTCTAAATTGAGTTCAGATATAGCTCAGTTGAATAATTTACAAAACAAAAAACTAATTACCTCAGTGGTGTTAAAAAAACATACTGAGAAAATTTAAAAAAAACATGAACAATTACTTTTGATCCTTTATAAAATAGCTTTGCTAATAAAAAAATTGCTGAAAAATTATAAACTTATGACAAATCGTTTCCGATTTCTCTGATAATTTTTCACCACCGTGTAATTTCTCTATGATTAAGTTACTTGACATCGTTATATAATTCTTTAAAGGACATTTTTTGTGGTCAATACCAATATTCATTTTTAATTTTGATTGGAAAACGTGTTGCATCTATAAGAATTTTGGTAGAAACCTACCTTAAAGACATTTCAGTTATCAAAATCTATTGGTAAACTTACTCGAACTTATAAAAAACTTTGTTGGAAAATCTAAATGTTTCTAACTCGAGTTAATGTCATCTTCAATCTCTTCGCACAGAAAGATGTTTATTCAGCTCTTGCGAACTTTCAAACCCCAGAATTCGATATCAGGTTTACCGAAAATTTTATAAAAAAAATTTTAAACATAATAACCTTAGGTGACAAAATCTTTAAGGTAAGTTATTAATATTCTAACAAAATCTTTTCATCGTATAAAAGGTACGTTTACCAACTCAAACAAAATTGAGTAACTTTTTGTGACATACCTTACCAACCATTTATCCTTACAGTGATATCACTGTGAGCTCACAATCACAGTGACATCCCTGTGAGATCACAGTGAGGAGTTATTCAACGCTCACTGTGAGAACACAGTGATCCTCACAGTAATTTTCACAGTGATCTCACATTGATCCTCACTGTGATATCACCCTTACTTCATTATCACATTTGATTGGCAGGTTCATAATAACAATATACTTATAAAATTTATAAGCTGTAAAAAAAATTTGTTATTACTCCTTGCATAAAGTGTTGTTGTTTTTAAGTGATAAATATCCAAATGGTATTGCAAAGGAAAATGTAAAATATAACCCTGAAACCAACCTTACTTCTTTTTTTTAGACTCGTTCACAGGAAGGAAATTTTTCAAGAAGACGTAAAAAATATTCAAATGAAACATTAATTTTTTTTAATTTATGTTACCTTTCTCAATTATTTAAGTTGCTGTTATTCCAATAGTAAAAGGTTAATTAAATGACTAACTTGCTAATTAGTGTGATTTCAAAAATTGTGATTTCATTGTGAGATCACAGTGATTCTCTCACAGTGATTCTCTCACAGAGACATCTCACTGTGATATCACTCTCACTTTATTTTCACATTTGGTTGACAGAGTACTTAATGTATTTGGAAGTTTTATTAAAAAGAGGTTTACCAAAACAACTTTATGTCGTCTGTGATGATCACAAATAAACGCCCATATTAAATGACATTTTTGAAATCACAGTTGCCGTCATATTGAGTTCAGCACATTTTGGATGATACTTACAAAAAATATAGGAGGTTGTTTAGAACAAAGATCCCCAAACTTTTTTCGTCACGTGATCCCTTTTTCAAAATGAACTGTTACCTTAGACCCTCATGGCCAAATCACCTACTTTTAAGATCAGCCCCCTTATTCATAACGGTCCGCTAACTTAAAACAGCTGCAACAGAGTGTTATTTTTCATTCTGACTTAGGTCAATAGAAGAAAACAGACCCCTTGGGATCGATACCGATCACTTTGGGAATTCCTGGTCTAGAATACTTGGCAAATGACATAAGTTTACAAGAACTCAATTTGAATCGTTACCTGAACAAAATTTTAGTAACAACAGAAAAACGTTATTTAGAAAACTGTATATAATTCAAATTTTATACAAACATGCAATAAAATAATTGACACCTAGTGAAAACTTGCATGCTTAATTGACTTCAGTCTTATTCTGTTACGAGAGAACCACCAGTTAATATTATAGCGATTATTACATAAATAGACAAAAATATCGCATAGAAATTTTACAACTTTTAAAGTGCCTTAAAAACTAATTAAACTGTTAACATTTACAGAAAATAGCTGAAGTATTTCAAATGGTAATAATAAATTCGGTAAAATGTTTAACAAAAACGTTGAATGATAAAAATATACATAAGCCAAACCATAAAAACACAAAACATAAAACATTTATTTAACGATACGTAGAACTAATACTAACTAGATTCCAAACAATCAGAACTTAATCAAAATTCAAAGCTATACGAAAATTTATCATTGAACACCTCTTGAACACTTTATTAAATGTTGACATGTATTATATCATAAACATATATGTACTATAATTCATAAATATCCACGTGATGAAATCGAATACTTCAAAGCCTTGACTTCATATTATTTATGGAGAATTTCGTGTTAAAAACAATAATTTGTTTAAAATTCTTAATAATAGTTCCATAAGGATAGAAGGTTCAATATCTAACTGTTTTCAATGGGTTTCTAACAAAGTAATTAACAAGAATTAATTAAAATTCCTTCTGCGTTTTTCCTCGTGGCATTTCGTTAGAAGTGTCGTTTTGGTAATTAATATACATACATTACTGGACACATTCAACTCATAGGAAAAGAACTTTATTAAAGACTACACTGGACGTAGTTTTTAAATATTGTTTTACGCAATTAAAAATCAATTTCGATTATAGCCTAAAAACAATATCCCTATATTGAACCTTACTATTTATAAACACAGATTACTGCTAGAAATGTAAGTTCAATTTCTACTTTTTTCACTTTTCTCTATTGAGAGTAAACTTTCGAAAATGGCTTATGATACATCAATGTTGAAACCACAAATTATTCAGATCGGCAACGCGGCGTATAAAGTTACTTATCACTTACATAAACGCTAGTTGTCGCTTTTATCGTTTTTTTTTATTCCAAAGTTTTGCATTTCGTAAATTATTTCACTTATATACACACCTTCTCTATGGTTGAGGAAATTGCATTTCGCACTATAGAGACTGCCGCTTTCAAATCAACAGAAAATGTTGGGAATTCAGTTTGGTTTCTTCGGTTGCCGATCTAGGTAATCTATGGTTGAAACGTTTGATTTTTGAACTTTCTTATGTGTTTTTATAACATGCTTTTGATACTGTTTTTATATTGTATCAATATGTTTTTATAGCCATGTTTTTATTTTTATTTTTTTTATCATTGCTCTTATATTTCTCATATTTAAAAAGCTTTCACAGATCTTAAAAAAGCACAAAATCAATGCAGTTGAAATGTTGCCGAATTTTCTGCATTTCTCCAAAAAACTTAATCTGAAAACATTACAACTGTTGGTTTCCATTTTCAATTGTGATCTATAATAGTTGGTGAGATGCAACGTTTTTTGAACCAGTTTTCGTTTACTGTACATTGCATTTTTTTACTCTACACTAATTTTACACTTAAATGAAACTATAAATGCAATTCAGATGGAAAATATGTAAAATATAAAAGCCAACAATTACGCCAAATAGTTTACAATTTACAACTTTGTTTTACAAACTATTCAAATGTTTACACATTCGCACTAAAATTAAACAAGTCGTTTTAAATTCTACATTACGTGTCAGGAAAACTTTAATTCTCTACAAATAAAACTTGACCGCTTTTTTCACTTTTAATCAATTCACACTGACGTAAGAATGTCAATTTTATATACTTTCAAAGTTTCGGTACTCAAATATTACATAAAAAATTAAATACAATACAATAACGGTTAATTTAAGATTCGTCAACAAAAGCTGAATTAATTTTCTACTTGAAGCAATGGAAATGCTAAATTACTATTATTTTTGTTAAAAATTTACATTTTGTATAAAACAAATATTAAAGAATAATCAATAGCTATTAAAAAATTACTAAATTCAAATACAGACTTTTTGCTGAAATAATTAACATATTAAATAAACAAAAAGTCCATTGTTGGCAAACAATAAGCAAAACTTTCATAATATTCATTTTCAGCCACTGAGTACACGTTTGACATGCATATTCGTTAGACAAAATCTCTACAATGACATCCTAAATAATGTTTAGTACACAGAAAGATATTTAATCAATTTAAATAACAAGTTAGTAAAAAAGTGACAGCAAAAGCAATTTTAATTACTTTTACTAACTTATTTTGTTGATTTCAATATAAAATTAGTTATGTTCAAATGTTTCTTATTACAAACAATAAACCTTCAATTTGTAGTCACTTTTTAACAGTTTTTGCTAGTTTTTTTTTTCTCTCAGTGTATATTTAAAAACTACTATATTATTTTAAGTTGGTGATTTAACTAGAAATATGATGCTTAAGTCCGACACTTACTAATTTTTAATTTATAACCTCATAAAACGTTTTGATAAAGATATATTCAACGAGACAATTACTTACGTCATAGATTTTTTAACCTCATAGAAAGTTACTTAATTATCACTGTGTTGGTAAACACAACTTTTATGATAAAACGATTAGGTTAAAATCTCATCAACCTCTTAAATAAATAAAAAAACAGTTAAAATAAGTAACTTTTAAACGATAAATAGGTAAAATTTGTTAATTGCCAGTTCCGCTTATAGTTTTAATGCACTAGGAATAATGCTTAAAACTTTACAGTTGTTTTTTATCTAGATTTTTTCGCCAAAATTTTGGTAAATTTGATTATTTTTCTAATTTAAAAGTGAGTAAACGCTTAATTAAAGAGCTCTATTAAGGAAAAATTTTAAGCGTGACACTAACCCGAGTACGGAACATTTAGATTTCCCATCGAAATTTTGTATAAGTTCGAGTAAATTTACCAACAGTTTATATTAATCCAGCTCTCTCTAAAGTACGGTTACCAAAACGCTTCTAATGACATATTTTAACTTAAAAACGTGGATAATTCTACTAAAAATCGACCAATTTTCAAAAAAAAATTGGATTGACCTCCTTGAAATTTAAAAATATTTTAATATTTAAAAGGCTTAGATATCTTATTAACAAAAATTAAATATTTTTAAGAAATATGGAATTCTTACGAAAATATGACCGTTTAAATTTTTGAAAAAGCAACAATTATGGTTATGTTTAAAAAATTCTGTAAGTCTCCTGCTTAACTTACATCCATCATAAATAGGTCATTAGAAATGGCAATTTATAAGGAATCAAAAAAAAAATTGCAACACATCCTCGCTAATAAGGACAAAAAGGATAATAAAAATATCGATTATCCTTGAATATCTCAAATACACATCTTCGATTATTATTTTTTTTTACAAATATTGTAAACAGTTACATAAGCTGCAGCTATGCAAAATTTCAAAGTGGAACTAATAACTGTAAATTTACAAAATATTTTTAATTAACTTTTTGAAAACTAATTTCCTAAAATAGTTATTAATTAGTTTTCTGACGGAGCAGCATCACAATATAAAAACAGATTCAATTTCAAAAATTTAAATAATCATTTACGTGACTCTGGAATAAAAGCGGAATAGAATTTTTTGTTTCTAATCATGGTAAAGATATCTGTGACGGATTGGGTGGAACTCTTAAATAATTGGTAACTGAAGCGAGCTTGCCAAGATTATGTGACAATCAAATACCACACCAATTTATTTGTACGAATGGGCTAAGAATAATATTAAAATAAATAAATTTCGTGTACGTATCTGTTAAGAAATATGAAAAAAAAAAGAAAAATTATTGCGAAACAGATTTTCCAAAAATCTTAAAATTCCTTTAACGATGAAGATTAACTTTGTTTTACTTTTAAATGAAAATACTATTAAAACGAAATATTTTTCATCTGCAGTAAATTCCACAAACCACTGTATTTTATAATTATGTTACTATGTATTATTTCAATTAATTTCGTTGTTAAATAATCAAATATTATTAATAAATCCTAAATTATTTTTGAAACACAAAAAAAAACATTTTTTTGTTTTTAACTTATAATTATACCGTTATTAATTGCTTCATAGCTGTATTTTATGTATTTAAAATTATTTTATGACAGTACAGTTATTAGTTCCACTTTAAAATTTTGCATAATTGCAGTTTACTTAACTGTTTGCAACATATATAAAAAAAATAAAAATCGAATATGTACATTTTGAGATATTCAAGGATAATTGATATTCTTATTATCCCTTTTGTTCTTATTGGCAAGAATATCCGGTGCAATTTGTTTTGATTCTTTATAAATTGCCATCTATGATGGACGTACGTTAGGCAACAGATGTTACTGAATTTTTTAAACGTAAGCATAGTCACAAATCTTAAAAAACTCAAATTAATATTTCCTCAGTTATGCTTTATATTACAAAAATAATTTATTACTTTATGTAACTAGGCAAACTACGTTTGGAGTTAAAAATTCGCTAAGATACGGCGACAATGATCCAAGACCATTGGTCGATTTTTTATGGAATTACCCGTGTGCTTTTTATTTAAAAATATGTTTTTTTTAATGCGTTTTAAATTATGACATTTAACATATTCTTACAGGCAATTATCTATTAGTTTTAAAAAACATTCTGTTAAATAAAACATTTAAAAAGATTTCGATAGGCCACAATTATTCAACGGGCCACAAATAACAATAGTGATTAAAATCATTTTAGAAAAAATAACATGTTTATAAACTTTTCATTACATATAGACAATTAAGTCGTTTAGACTTATCGTATATTAAGTTACATTTGTACGAATCGTTTTCTAAGTGTTTACGTAATTGAAAAAAATTTATTAACATTGAAGAAATAACCTTTTGAAATTAACTGACCATGACCTTCGATTTATAAGCTGTAATTTCAGCTCAGAGACATTTAAAAGCAAAAAGAAACTATGAAGTATCGTTTGAGAAACGTGTCAAAATTCACGTAACATATATGTAAAAATAATTTCATAAAGCTTATTTAAAAATTTCAAAATACTAACACTTTTAAATAATATTTTTAAATGAATTACGAAACGTTAAAATTTGTATACACTTTTGTTTAACAAAACACAGCTGATTACTTTTTTGTGTAAAAACACAATTACCAGTGTGTTAAAGGAATTCAAATTTAATTAATTCTAATGAAATAATTAAGGTTAATTATAAGCAATAGTCGCGTTTAAATACCAAGCGTAAGTGACTACTTGAAGTAAATGCTAACAGATTAAAATCTGAAAGTTCGAAAACCTCAAATATCATTTTTAATTTTTTTTCCTTGTCTTTAAATAAATAAAAAATTTCAAATTTTAACTCAGGTAAAATATTACATTTTTAAAGTAATCATTTTTACACGCTCCGTGTTATGAACTACAATAATCCAACCTATTTGACAGGGGTGACCAACTTATCGACCACAAAAACTTTGAAAATAACCCGCCAAGATCAAATTAAGCACTTTGCTTTAACATGTTCCCTGACAGACCGTTTTTTGAAGACTATTCATTCAGGCCGCGCGGGGTTAACTTAAATTACATGTTAACATGTTTTAACATGTTAACTAAAATTTTATGTTTGAAAATGTCAGTATATTTCAAAATGTAATAAAACTTTTAAGTATGATCTTGAACTAGACCTCAATGTTTAGGACGGAGATTTGTGAACCAATCAAAACATCTTTTTTAAACTAACAGTAATTTATGGTATGCTTATAATCGCCCGTGAACTACTTATTACTGAATAAGTCGCCCTTAAGTATTAAAAGTTTAGTCACCTCTGCTATACGACATTCACCTTAAGTAAATTCCAAACTCGACTAAAAATTATCTTTGTTTTTAGTCAATTAACTATGATTTTTGATACCAGATGTGATGTTTTAAACATATATTCAATATACATACAATTTAATATTAATTTTAAAACGGCACTAGCGACAAATACAACGCAAGAAGAAAATGTTAAAAAAGTCAATAGAAACAATTGACAAAAAAATGTTTTTTATTAGATTTCAAAAGTGCTAAATTTCAACAGATACTTAAAATAGTACTATATAACCAATATATTTGTAATTTAAGATTTATGTCCGAAAAATGATGTAATTTTTTACAATTGTAATAATGTTTTTGTAATGATCACTTTTTTTCTTTATTTCACGTTCTACATTCCTTTTTTTATTCATTTTCGAAACAATCATTAAAAACGAACTTTTCCATACTCATTAAATGCTAAAGTTGCATTTATCTTTAATTGACTTTTCTTTTACGTAAACGAAAACTATGAAACAAATCAATAATTCATTTAAGTGCGTTTGCAAAATTTTTCATTATGTTACTTTTAGAATCAATTAAATATAATGGCAAGAAGCAATGTTTTAGTACAATTTCTTAGTCTACAAATTATTCTGAAGTAACGAACGTCAATAATTTCTGAGTATGTATATGTAGGTGTGCGTGTTTTCTAAAAAATATTTATTCTCAGAAGTTCTCAACATGATTTTACAATAAGGTTTTTGTACTTCACTTATGCAAATTAAAGGATACTACTACATAAGTTAAGGAAAAGGCGTACGAATATAAAAAAATATCGAATTTCTAAACACAGTTACAAATTCTATTTTTCGTATCAGCCTGTACAGCTACTTTTGTCATGAAGTCGTTTTGAAAATGTTTTTTAAACGATTTTTAAAATAATTATTGTATAAGTAAACGTTTTTCAAAATATTACTTTTGGATAACTTTTAAAAAAATGTTTTGCTATAGGATCATTTACACCAGCGTTTCTCAACTTTATTAATTCACGAGCCAACAAAATCTAAAAAATAATTTTATTGTTTTTAACAGAAATTGATAGTAGAGATTTTTAATAACAAACATATGTATAAACATATAACTACAAGTAAATAGAAACATTTTTATTTCCTTTCGTTTATAGCAGTGTTTCTTAACCTTTTTTGCGTCATACCCCACCTTTAACAATTCTATGATTTTTATGTCCCCTCCCATACTGATAAATCCCTCGAAACATCCCGACAAAGTTTACTTAACGACTTTAATCGCTCAGTTGATATTTTGGTAACTTAAAAGAAATTATCTAATAATTATATTTACAGCATTTTTTTAAAAATTATATTTTTTAGTAACTTTGATATCTATATCTAGCATCGCACTCAAATCTTCCGAAACAAAGGGTTAAAGTCGGTCGAGTTAATTTTTGAATTGCCCTCTGTGGGGCGTAGGTCCCACGTTGGAAATCACTGGTTTATAGTGATATTAAACTGAGAAAAACGTTTAACACATTTTCTACCAAACAGTTTTTTGAAAACTTTCCGTTCACGCCGCGTAGTTGTATGTATGTATGTGT
>AGDA01003257.1:0-19611 GCA_000281935.1 Mengenilla moldrzyki | reverse complement strand
AAGTTTTTTATTTGGTTATCAGCAATTTTCGCACAAAAGTGAGTTTTGGCTGCGCAGCTCTAAAAAAAAATAGAAGGAACACTGGTTACAATTGAAATTTGTGATTATAGCCCAGACCTATTAAACATTTAAATCCTAAACCCTTATTAGATAATGATTTTAAAAGCACATTGTAGGCATTATAAAATTTCAAAAATCGCTATAATTTCCTACTCTAACTGAATTCAAAGCATGACATATTTTAAACTGAAATTGTATATACTCTTATGAAAATGTGTAAAATATTAAAGCCAGTGGGTGCATTTTGACCGCAACAAACCGATTTTACGCTACAGTATCAACGTCGTCTGTCATTGACACCAAGTGATTATTACAATAATAAATAGCGTACGAAATCTCATTAAAAAAGTGCTAAAAAGCACACCGAATTGCGTTACATGTCCAGCAGCAGGGTGTAATAAATGTCCTTTGTATTTTTGCGGCCGTTTATATTGTTTATCTGTTTCACGGTTTGTAGTAGAGGGTGCGAACAGGGCGAAAAAATGGGCCAACAATCGACAGTGGGGGTGCAAAGGATGACCGGGGTGCGAAAAGACACTTTTTGATAGAGTGTTAATGACAAGTTTCAATGCGTTTATATGCGTATGTGTCTCTATATATATATATATGTGTGTGTATATATATACATGTATGTAGACGTGCGTGCGTCCAGCATAATTTATTTTTCACCCCTCGTTTTTTATCCAACCCTTATTTTTGTCGGATTCCTTGTTTGTTCACCCAGTAATTGTTCCTTATATAAACGTCAAATTATATTAATACGGAATTATATCGCATAAATGTCACATTGTTTTCATATTTTTTTTCTACTAAAATTAATTAGCGTACGCGCATAATTTCGTCTGTAAAAGAAGACATTTTAATTTTCATTTAATTTTTAAAAATATCAGTATTAAACTAGTGAACATAAAGTAATATTTTAAGTTTTCCAATAGGTTATTTTCAAAAACTCTATCATAATCAAGTTTGGTAGTAATGATCGCTATTTGATCTGTGACTTAAATTTTAAATTCTTGAATGATAGGCAAAGATGACAAAGTGATTAAAATAATAATCATAGCAAATACCCCATATTTCACAATTCGGCCGCTTTTTGTATGGCATTTCTTTATAACGGCCCTTTTCAATTAAGGCATTTTTTCGATTTACAACTTAAAATGTTTTGCCACAACAATAAGAAAACTTTTCCGATACCAACATGTATACTTGGTACCAATTTTAAGCAAGCATGCAACTATTGTTCGACAAAATATGGTTGCGACCAAGTTTAATTTTCATTTTCTTTTTTTTTAGAAACACAGAGCAAGAACGCTCGCTTTTAAAAAAAATTCTTGAAATTGTGATTTTAAGTTTATTTTAGGTTACGTTTCTGCAGTTAAAGCAAAACAAATAATAACGTACGAATGTTCGAATAAGTCGCTCGTGTTAAATATTTTTAAAAAACCGTTACAAACGTTATTTTAGTTTTTCATAACACAGATAAAAAAGTGGTTTCGAAAGGTTACAATCAAGTTCGCCAAAATACAAAAAGTCACAGCCAAAGGTAACCAGGTTGCTTTCCAAAAAAGGTCTTAAGTGAATATTTTTGTTTTGAAACTAAGTTGCGACAGATTTGTATAAAAATAATGAAAGTAATCTTAAAATTTTCTTTTTTGGTTCCACCAGTGGGGCATTAAGTCTTTTTTGGTTCTTGGTTCTGTTACAGGCCTTAAAGTTTTTTAGTTATTATTTAGTTGCCGATTTGAAAATCTACTTTTTCTAAATGTCTGCAATTTTTTATACGTAGGGCTCACTTTAAAACACATTTTTAAAGTTTTGTTGAAAGTTACCAGTTTTTATCCACTCTTAAAAATAAAACACTGCTCATAAGGATGGTGATTAATATAAACGTGAAAAGTAAGAAAAACATGGACTGATCTTTTAGGTCAAACTTTAAACTTTAGGGTCAAACTTCAAAAGTGCATGTCCAAGAATAAATTAAATGACCGTTTATAATAGCTCAACGTACACTTCGATTTACAATTCTTTATTTTAAATTTTTAAAAAACTGGAAAAGACATTTTCAACAAAATAACACCTGCAATTTCTAGACGTACATCAGATAACTACTTAAGAGAAATTAAATCAGAATTCAAATTAAGAACCCCGGTCAACCATGTTAACTAACTAATAAATATTTATTATATAATAAAGTTAAATTTTAAGGTTTGTTATTTTTAACAGTTATATAACAGTTTTTAAACGATTATATTACAGTGATTTTAGAATAGACGCTATATTAATCTTAACCGTTATATAACATCGTTATTTAACAGTTAATTAACCATGTTCTACAACAGTTCAGAAAAAAGCTTAAATTTTGTTATAATAACTAAAATTCTATAAAACTATCGTTAAAATCTAAATGATGTTATTTGAAAAATTTATTTTGTAACCATTAGTAACTTTTGTTATTTAACAGTGTTACTTAACTGTTATAAATCTTTTTTATATAACTATTAAGCAAAAATGTTCCAAATTTATGAAAGTTAACAGTTGTATAACCGTTTTATAATATGGTTATAGTATAACAGTGTTATATAACGGTTATAAAACTGTTAATTTTCGTTTACTTCTGATTGGCCCGGTCATACATTACGTTTTTCAATTGAGTCCAATGGATTAAAACATAAAAGTTTTCAGAATTTTATCGCTATTAATTATACAACCCCCGGTAGAATTAAGGGTAGTTTTTAACGGTATTATGAAGGGTAATTGACATGTGTGACGACAAATTCGTTCTTAGTTCAAATAATCGATTGATGATAAAAAGATGTAAAAAACAATGAGTAAAAATCACGAAAGTAATTAGTCATTGTTTGTCAGGCGTTTTTCTCAAACGTTAATTATGCCTTCATTAAAAAACCCATACACGAAAACGTGACTTTAATAAAAAAACCATTGTATATACAGTACGTGCATTTTCGCCCTCTTGAGTTCTAATGATGACTTGATTGCGATAAAAAAATCTAGGGATAACAAAAAAGGAAGCTGTATACGTTTAAACATTAATTAGAGAAATACAGAACTCTTTGACTCAGAATCGAATTTTGTAATTTTAAAATCACATGTTACCAATATTATATTCTAATAGTTATACGATGTGTAATTAGCTTTATGTTGTATAATAATTTTGAAATTTTTATGCTATATTGAAAATCTAGTTATATTTCTGCTATGTGGCAAAAGTTAACGTTTCGAAATTACACTATAATAAAAAAGTAACATCATTAAAGATACATTGCATTGTTTTAATTTTTATATTGCGTTTGTGTGAAAAATAAATTTAAAAACTGTTTGTGATAAAAAAAGATAAATTCAGTAAATAAGTTTTGTTCTTTTTTATATAAAAAACTCTATATATTGTAGACGAAGAAGTCGTTATATTCGATTTAAATTTAAATTTTTAATGTAATGGTGGCGAGCATGTTTTTTTAATTATTTTTGTTAAGATGAAATTCGATGTTTTTGGGCTTAAAATAAAACTTATTCGAATCTTCCAATCAGTTAAAAAGTATTTATAATATTTAGGATATAAGTTAACGAATATATACTTAGGTAGAGTTAACCTTATTAGTTCTGAAATAATGGGTGAAATAACGAGTTCCATAGTGGCATAAAACTTACATAGGATGCGTTTAGAAATACTAAATTTTCGTCTTAATTTCAATTCAATTTATCATTCTTTTCAAAAAATAAGAGTTTAAAGTTGTTTCTTGTCAAGACAAAAACTTGAATTAAAATGTTCATAAATAAGGGATCTTTAAATTTTAAATTTTATTAGTTGAGCTTCGTGATAACCAACTGATAAAAAATATTTTACTAAAATAGTTGACTTTTCGAATACACCCATAGTTTACATCAGTGTTTCTCAATTCTTTTTTAACTAATTTTTTTTTAATCGATCGGCAATATTAATCAAAGTAATTCTATAAACCGGTGTTTTATATTCAATACAAATTTTTAGTAGACAATAATAACTACATATAATTTATTGAATTGATTGTTTAATAAAATATTTGAAAACTGAATTTAAGAAATTTTTTTCTTAATATTGGAAAAAATAATTTTTAAATTAAACATTTTTGGTCTTCCATATAAATAATGATACGTTTTTTTTATAAATTTTTGTAACATTTTTTAAAGGTTATATACCTATTTTAATATTAACACATTCCCAACCGCAACTCTTTTCCTATTCAATTCCTTAGTATTGTAAAAATAATAAAAATATAAGCTAAGCACACTACATTGAGAAAGATTTCTTCTAAAAATAGGAACAAGAAAAATTTTCGGCTTGAATTAAATCAAAATATGCGTATAAAAGTAAAAAATTCGCTAATTTTTAAGAGTAATCTTCTATTTGCCCCGGTATTAAAGCGAAATTCTTCTAAAATTTTGTATAAATTTTTCTCAGTGTAGGCTTTCAGGGATAATATGTAATAAAAATTGTTTAATTTTTTTAACAACGCCATTCTCTTAAAATAATTTTTTTTAGAAGTTAAATAGGCGTTTTAAGAATAACCAATTATCTAATTATCTAAATATCTAATTATATAATTTAAGGCAAAAAAATTAAGGGAAAAGATTTAAAAGTTCAGTTCTTCTAAATTTAAGAAGAAAACACACTTGTTACATTGAGAGGTCGCAAACTTTTACAGAAGAAATCCGTTAAGTTTTTAATTTTATCGAGTAAAAATTTTTCGCGAAACGGTATCGGTCCGTCAGACCATTAGTTGAGAACCACTGATTTATATGATCTATCCTATACAGCAAAATGGTATACATGATTTTTACGTGATGGAAAGCTTATGTTTTTGGTAATAATATAAAAAAGTTTAAATTACATGAATAATACATATATATTCAATACAAAATGAAACCGTTCACTAAATACATATATTTGATGTTTTCCTGGAAAACTGAGTGTATTTCTTACTTTTTTAATGAAAATATTAACTAAAAAAACAAGATTCACTTAAGGGAAAAACGCTCGGTATTTTATTGTGAAAAACATGTGGATTATTCTAATATAAAAAAATATATTACATGTTTTATTAAAGTAAAATTTAAAAATTTTAAAACATATTATCTTTATAATTAAGTAAAATTTTAATATGTATTTCAAGTCTCTCTGTACAGCATGTACATACTTTTCCAAAAAAATTTCATGACCAACTATTTTTTGTTTAAAAAGTGTACACTTAATTAAACAAAAAGGAAACTTCCATAAAACATTGCGGTACATACTAATCATGCGTCAAACATATTAGAAAAAAAGGTCTTTAGTATCTATCCGTTTCTCGAGGTACATAATACGGTCTCTCAGTTGTGCTGGAAACGGCAGCCATATGTGCGCGCGAAATTCAAATCACAAACTCATGTCAGGTGTTTACCTTGTCATTTGACGTACCGGAAACGGCAAGCATAATGCGTGTGTGAAATTCAAATCACCGTTAGAATAATTTTAAATATTTAATTAATAAAATTGAAATAAAATAATCTAAAAAAATATTTTAGAAATACAACTGAGTATAAAATTATACAAATGAATACTTTCAGATTACAGGATTTGAAACGAGTACGATTTGCGAAAAAAGAGTACAAAACTCAGTAAATGAGTACAGTTTGTCACTTTAATAATGCCAAAATAAAACATCAGCCTTTCGGTACAAAAAGAACGCCATTTTCCTATCTTATCCTATCAGTTTTTGCATTCAAAAAAAATAAAACAATTTGACACCAAATTAACGTGAAGAAGGCACAAATGTAATGCAAAAATAGAAGGCAATTTTGTGCGAAAAAGTATTCCAAAACATTGCTTAAAGAAGTGTAAAAAGTTTCTTCGGAGTATAATTTAAATATTGAATGAATATATCAGTAACAATTAATAACTGTTTTAACAGTTTTGTAACACATTTTCAATATATAAAGAAATTTTTTTAAAACTTGTTTAGAACATACAGTAGTTAAATTTTAGGAACAGGTTTTTTGCATCAAAAAAGTGTATATAATCCTTTTTTACACATACAGTCCTGGCAATAATTTTATTATTTCTCAAGAAGACATATAAACAGACGCCATGATAATTTTATTAAATAACCAGGTCAATGTTACATAAATTAAAACCCCAAGCCACCCTTTTAAGTTTATAAGAAAGGTCGTTTACGTTAAAAATTCAAGATGGAATCAATAATGACCTAAGCATTTGATAATGTTGGTTAAAAGTGTCATTTATTTTAATAGAAACTGATAGTTTTATAGTTAGAAGTTGCCATATCCAGATCGAAAAGCGACTGGGTACATATTAAAGGTCCGAGCACTGTTGGCGTTAAATGATGCAATTGAGATGCGATTGTTAATCTACCACTTCATATCTGCATTTCTGATCGGATTTTTTAGGGTGAGTGCCGAGTGGTGGGCCTTATTATGTTTTTTATGGAAAACGCAACAAAAAATTTCAAATAATCACCCTTGAAAGTATTTCTCGAGTGGTTCATGTCATCGAAACATCACGGGTAAACGTGAATTGTAAGCAGATGTTGGGCTCTATTTTTCTTTCCTATTCGAAATTTTTATTTCGAGTTCATTTTTTAGAATGAATAAAATAATAATAATATAACGGAGAACGAGCACAATGTGAACTGATTAGTTTTTAAGTGGTTTAACAAAAAACGGCCGGCATCAACTTTTTAACATCGCCATCGTCATCGACCAAAAACGGTCTTTTGGCAACCAGTTGTGCACTATTGCCGCTGCCTGCCTAGTCGAACCTAAGCCACTTCAACGTACCCTTTTTTACGATTTTAGCCAGCCGTCAAATATGACCGAGACCATTTTTCATCCCCTAATCACACTTTGTACATGCATGTGTAGAAATAGTCCCATGATTGAACTTTTTACTTCACAAAAATGGGGCATATCCCAATAGTGATATTTTTGTTAACCTCTAACGTAGTCAGAAGCGCATTAGTCCAGAAACTAAGAGGTGTGTCCTTTGCAAGTTCTTTTCAATATTCTAATCCGTATATAATTAAATCTTAAGGTGTGATCACAATAAGAATTTAATAATTCATGTAATTTTAAAAATATTCAATTTCTTATAAACAGGAGCGTTAACTGAACCAAAATGTCATTTTGGTTCGGTTTCAGTTCATTTTAAATATTTTCAATTTGATCTGTGTCAAAACATTTTAATTAAAATTGATTGATTATCACTTCAATTCAATGTTGAACTTAATAGCTTTAATTACGTTTAAACATTATTTTTGATTTCTGATAAAAATAACTGTCTAAAATTATTTGTTTTCAAAATTTTTAAATTGCCCAATAGATTTTTATTTCAAAGTAATCGCCATGACCTTTCACAAAATAAAATAATAACAAAAAATTTAAATATGAAAATATTACTTTCGCAAAACATCGTTCAGTTTATAATTAACTCATGTTTCATATTTTAATTACTTTTGAAATTAAATCTATTTAAAGAAAAATAAAAAAAAATTTGGGAACACCGAGTTTCACATCGCTGATGTACATGAACGAATTTATTAGTCGAAATTGCAGTATAAATGAATTACTAAATAGACTTAATGACTGTCTGTAAAAAATATATTTTTTTTACTGAAATATGTTCTAATCTAATTTTGACCATAAAAACTTACTTCACCACATTTTTTATTTTCCTAGTTTTTTGGGGTTGTATTTCATGTGTTGCCATATGCCACGAGTAGGTACAAATGATGATATTGGGAGCCACATTTTATTTTTTAACTTATTACGAGAGCCGCACAAAACTAACTGAAAAGTAGTTGGATGCGTCGAACGTGCTTGCTTGACTATTTTATTGATTATTTATAATTAATATTAACTATTTATTTCAATTTCTTTCGATTTTTCTATCGGCCTTGATTCTTTCTGTTTATACTCAGTATCTCACAGTATTTTTCATACCTAAAATTAAACGTTGAAATTTAAAATTCTATAATTAAAACGAATTTAAAGAATTTAAAAGTCTTTCAATAAATTATGGAAAAGTACATTTTTACTCAAATTCACAGGTTCTTGTCAGTTGGAGTTGGAGAGCCGCAGTCTAGGTAACAAAGAGCTACACACGGCTCTAAGAGTCGCATTTGACCACCTCTGCCATATGCTCTTCAATTTTGCAAAAAAATAATAAAAGCGGATTATTTTGAGTACTTTTTAGTGGTGTTAGTTGAAGAAAACCCCAAATATTTTACGTCAGAGTAGTTCGTCTTTTGCAGGCGCTTTTAATTTTTTTTGAAAAATAAAGAACTTTCAAAATATTACAAATGCGATTTTTAACCGTTTTTTGAGCTTGAAATAAATAGACTTTTTTGGCGAGCAACCTGGTTACCTTTGGTTGCGACTTTTTCTATTTTGGCGAACTTGGCTGTAAGTTTTCGAAACCACTTTTTTATCTGTGTTATGAAAGACTAAAATAACGTTTGTAACGGTTTTTTTAAAAATTTTCAACGCGATCGATTCACTGCGCTCATTAGTTATTCTTTACTTTGATTTAACTGCAGAAAAATAACCTAAAATAAACTTAAAATCACAATTTCAAGAATTTTTTAAAGATCGAGTAGAACACAGGCTTTCTTGCTCTGTGTTCTAAAAAAACGAAAACGAAAATTAAACTTGGTCGCAACCAAATTTTAGCCTATAAAATATCCAAAAATCACTTAGAACGTGTCCACGTATTTTTTAAAGGGGACTTATAAAATGCTAAAAATGGCTCAAATACTATCTAAAAACTAACAAAAAATAATTAAAAGTGTCCAAAAAGTGTTTTAAAAAATTCTTACAAAATATCTAAAAAGTGGCTAAAAGGTATCTAAAAATTATTCAAAATGTTTCTAAAAAGAATATAAAGAAATAAAAATGTGCCAAACAAGTGTTTAAAAGGTGCCAACAAAGTGTCTAGAAGGGGTTCAAAAACTATCCAAAGAGTACCCTAAAAGTGTCCAAAAATTATCAAAAAATTATAAAATGTGTCCAATTTGTGCAAAAAATATCTGAAAATTGACAAAAACATATAAACATTTAAAAAAAACATCTAAAATTGCCTAAAAACACATAAAACACCTAAAAACGTCTCAAAATGTATGCAAAACAAACATAAAAAAACATATAAAATAAATGACTAAAAGTCGCGTATAAAATAAACATCTTAAAGTCGTATGTAAAATAAACGTTTAAAAAACGTAAGTAGGATAAACGTCTAAAAAGTAGCTAAAAATTGTGCATAAATATCAATATAAATGCTTGTTGAGTATTATTGCACATTAGACGTTTAATATACCATCTAAAAAGTGTCAAAAATAGTCTCATAATTCTATAATTTTCATTAGAAAAATCAACGTTTATTATACGGTTTAAAAACGGTTTAAAAAACGGTTGAAAAAATGTATAATAAACGTATAATAAACAATTTGTGCTATACGGGTTTGTTCCACATAGTGCTATTTACTTTGTACAACTGACTTAAATAAGCATCTAAGTGTTATGAGCAGAAGCATTAATTATAAACTTATTTTCAAAAAATTATTTTCATCATTATTGGAAATAACAAAACACATATATAAGAGTAAAGCGGATGATGAATAGAAGTCAGGATTTAATATAGCAGCTTTTTAACTGATAATTATAACATCCGAAGTCATTTACGCGAAAAACGAATGGAATCAAGCGTTGAATCCATATTTAGCACATTTCGATCCGCTAATCGGAATTGGAACAACGCTAAAGTGACGTGCTTATACAAAGAAAGAAAATGAACTAGATTTGTTATGAAAATTGTCAATCTGCAAAACCATCAGCAAATTCCAAAGATTTCCGTTCTAGAAAACGTGCTATATAAACGAACACCGAAAAGTCATAGTTGTTAATCGTCATTTAGTTGTCTGTTAATCATTTGTAACACGGATCAAACTTATAATTGTGAATTTATCAAAGAAACATTAGCAACATTAAGATCGAGTTAAATCTCCTGATAAACGACGATAACCGCATCCTGCAACAACAGAATTGTATCGCAAACCATTTTCGAGTTGGTGAGTCCATTTGTGACAAACAATAAACATTGATTATAAAATTTTATGCCTGCTAACATTATTGGCGTTACATCGGGTAGCGACTTAACTCCAAATCGACAATATAAGTATTCCAATTATACAAAATAATTGTATAATAATTACAAAGAATATTTTTTTAATTTTTTAAAAAAATTACATTAACCACATAAAATACGCATAAAAACTTTTTGAATGTAAGTTAAGTAATCTAATTGATTATATCAACTACTTGATATAATTTAATGAAGAAAATATTTTAAAAAGATAATTGACTAATTTGGAAAAATTAATCTAATTAAATAACAAACATAGGTATACATACTGTAATTTTAACTAATTAAACGCTTACTAAAATAATTTTAACTATAATAATTTATTAAAATGAACTTAATCAAAAAACGTTTGTTTTTTGGCAATATGTTACAACATATGATTTTTTCATGTTTTAGGAATAAGCCGAATATTTATTGATTTTATATATATTATAACTAATGTTTATGAGTTTTAGTTTTTTTTATTAGTGCAGTAAATTTTTACATTAAAAACACTGTGTAAATAATAAACTGCAAAGTGTAGTGGCAAGTGTTATATCACGTGTACAGTCCATATGTTATAACATATGGTATCCATATGGTATTTGGATGACATTAAACATGATTAATACATATCCTGGGACATGTTATAACATTTATAACACGATGTTTCATATTTTTTTCGTATGTTAAAACTTAAATCACCACACGTCCCGATTTAAAACGACTCTCCCGTTTTTTTTTTGGACAGTCCTGCATCCCACTGTTTTTTAAAAATGTCCCTCATTTTATATGATATCAGTATTTTTTATTTTAAATGTACTATGAGAATATATCACTTATTATTCGTTAAATATTATGATAAATGTAAAAAAATAAAAAATACATAAAAAAATACAACGCACGCAGAGTAAACTAAATTAGGTATTGTACCGAGTTAAATTAACTCGCTGATGTTCAATCATTATGGTTACGTCTCGGATTAATACAGATAAGTATTCTTAGAATATTAAAAATCGTGTTAAAATAAAATAATTCATATAAAAAGAGATGTTTTTCTCTTTTTAACTTATATTAAATCAAACTTATGTAAAAAAAAAATTAGGTGTCTATAAAGCAGGGGTGGGCACAGATGATGCTATTAGGAGCCACATGTCACTTTTTAAATTTATTATGGGAGCTGCACAAAACTACCTTAAAGGTTAAATAAATAAATAATATTAAGTGTGAATTCGAAAAGTCAACTCTTTTAGTAAAATATTTTTTAACAGTTGGTAGTCATGAAGGTTCATAAAAAATTTAAAGATCCCCTATTTGTAGACTTTTAAATAAAAATTTCTGTCTCAAATAATTTTTTTTTAAAAGTGTGATTTGTTTAAGAATAAGATTTAATATTTCTAAGCAGTTTTTTCAACATTTTGAAAAAAAATATACAAAATAGTTAAATATTGTTGAGTTTTTGAGCGCACCCTAACTATTTATTTGTATTTGTTTCGATTTTTCTAACTGACTTCATTCTTTCTATTTATACTGAGTATCTCACAGATATTTTTCATACCTAAAATTAAACGTTGATCTTTAAAATTCTATAATTAAAAAGAATTTGAAACATTTTTAAAAATCATTCAATAAACTTTGGAAAAGTACAATTTTACTCAGATTTACTTGTTCTTGTCAGTTGGAGAGTCACAGTTTAGGTAACAAAGAGCCGCATGCGGCTCTAAAAGCCGCATTTGCCCACCCCTGTTATAAAGCTAAAGAATACAACATATATAACTAAATTGTAATTCTCAATTCATTCCATGTTGTCTCGCTTTGTTTCAATGAAAATATAGTTAATTAAAGCACGTGTTGAGCGCTCAGGCTCTTGAAAATTCAAAACTTTTATAGTATTGTTTCATAATATGTTTTTAAATAACTTTCGAATATTCGTCTAAATATGTTTAACATTTTTAAACATGGAAAAACTGATTTAAAAATGTTTTAAAAATATGTAGTTCGACATATTTGAAGCATTACTCCACCATGAAAAAACTTTTGTGAACATATTTTGATATATAGGTTAGGACGTGAGTAATTGCATTAACATCTCGAAAACTTATTTGTAACATTTTTATTAACAAAATGGCATTTTTTTATTTTATGGTATGCAGGGTCTCACGTAAAAAAGGAGACAATTATTCGTACACGGGTAATTATCGATCGTTAATTGTAAACTAAGTTTCGTACCCCAAACCATCACCTAATAACTCTACAGTTGAACACTCATTATTATTCTAAGCTCTTGATTTTTCGTCTTCTCCTTAATAATAATACATAGCGTTTTTTAAATTGATTTCGTTTTATATTTTACTTTCATTTTGGCAAATGTACTCAAAAAACGACCCAAAGTGAAATTAACGAAGGGAATTTTTAATAAAAAAAAGTCAAGTGCCCGGGAACCGTTTCCAACTTGCAACCCTAGTTGGCGTCGAGCCGGCGAATTCGTGTGCATGCACTCGTGTAAAACATGCTCCTACGGCGCACTTAGATTCTACTCGACTGAATCGTGTGGGAGCCTTTCCGTTCCCGGCACATAGCTCAGCAGTTGTCCCGGCCGGTTCGCAGGCACTCTCCACATGCTCTGGAATTCGGCTCTTTTCTTCGTCGTAAATCAATTACACATGCACCTATTAGTGCCGGTTGCGGGGCTCAAGTGTCTGTTCAGACGTTCAACTTTGGACAACGACAAAGAGCCCCGATTGTCCCAATTGTCGTCAAGAGGATTCCACGCTCCCGGCTTCTTAGCGAAACAATGCCTAACCGCCGTTTACCCTTATTTCTACCGTAGGAGCATTCGTTTGTTCTTCTGATCGCTTTTCTCCAAGCAAAAAGCTTGGTAGCGGCAAAAAATGAAGAGTACTCAAAGCCCACGTGAAAAATATGAAAATCCGCTTGATGTGCGCTTCGCTCTCAAGCTCTTGCAATCTTGAAACAATGCAAAGCCACGCAGTTTCGGCAACAATGACTTGTCGCCATTGTTAAAGAGATTTGCTGATTTCGTCTTTTCAACAATCGGCAAGGAATAGGGGAGGAGGAAGTTCTAAGCTCATATGTACTCAATGATGAAATACATAGCTCCACATTCAAAATTCACACCTATCATAATACAAAATTCAGGATTTTTCTATATATGTTTTTAAACGTATGACAAAATGCATAAATTTAAAAGTACAAATTAGACTGCTAAGCAGCCACAAAAAGACAACGGTATGAGTAGTATTTTATGAAAGCTCAGATAGAAAAAAGTAGATGGCTCTCTTCATTATAAATGTAATTTAAACAAATATAAAGATATTTAAGTAGCACCAATTAAAAAAATTGTAGTTAAATCAAATATAAAAATACTAATGTCTTTTACAAAAAAATAACAATACGCAAATAGTTAAAATGACCACCACTTAATACTAAATCTTTAATATTAAACATTTTTAATTGAAACCAGAAATATTTAAAATTTAATTTAAGTACATGAATTAAGAGCTGAGCAATTTTTTTCACTATTAATTGCACTGGTAAACACTAAATTGGTGGGTTGAAAACTGATATGAAATTGAGAATGATGTTGGTCTTGTGATACTTAAAATCGTATTAGTTTTCCCCATCACGTCAAATTTTTGAGATACAGACCGAAAACTAATTTCAGTCTTTGACAATTTATAAATCACAGGCATGTAGAGCTAGAAGCTTTGAAAATGTGTCAAAAAATAGAAGGGCCCAATGACTGTTAAAGTCCAAAATTTCATTAAAAAATCTTGAATAGGCTGAGAGTAATTAATTTTTAAGTGCGAAAAAATGGCAAAAAATCAAGTTTTTTTTTCATAATTAAAAAAAAATTTATTCCTTTACTTCCGATTTAAAATCATTAGTGAAAATATTATAAATTTATCATAAAATATAAGTTTTTAATTAAATATTGGGTACAAAAAAATTTTTTTCTGACATACGGTTTCTGAGATATAAATTTTTAAAATAGAGCATCGAAAAATAAAGTACACATAGATTCCGATGTAAAGCGCTTTCGTATTTTCTGAATAATATAAGTACTGTAGCGACGTTCAACACGAAAATAACATAGTTGTCAAAATTATAAAAAATTTTTATAATTTTGAAATTTAAAAAAGTTTTTTTAGAAAGTTTTATTTAAAAATCAGAGTCAAAATTTGTGATTTTTTATTATATTGATTAGAGTAGGTAAAAATATTTAAAAGGTGTTTTTTGCTATTTAGACTGATACTTCATTTGGCTGCAAAATTCAATTTCCCAAATTTTAATTTTGTAGAATTCTTACAAAAATTAGCTGATACATTTCATAGGAATAGATAAGGAAGTCGTGGTGGAGATTTTACTTAAATGCTTTTATGGGGTTGGGGTGTAAATTTTGAAAACTTTAAAAATTAAAAATACCTATTTTTTTAGCACGTATATATCTTACATTCAAGTAAGTTAAATCCATTTTAAGGGGATGCATTTAAAGGGTTGGGGTGAACATTTTGAAAAATTTTATAATTCTTAAAGCAACCCCTTTGGTGAAAAATTACCAACTACAATTTTTAGGCAGAAAATATTCACAAAAACTTTAGTTGTAAAAGCACATATTTTAATTTTAGACCCGAAACTACTACATTGCGAAAAATTTTTAATAAAAAAAATTGGGAAATTTTTTATCATTTAATAAAAAACTATTTAAAATTGAAAAAAAATATTTAAATTAATTTTAGTATTTAATTTTTTAAAAAAAATATTAGAGCAAAAATATTAAAAAAAAATAAAAATGAACTTAATAACGTGATAAATTCTTTTGGTTGTTTAAAAACAATTATTTAAAGCCATTAGATCTATTAAGATCTATTAGATCTATTTATTAACCTTTTACAATACTTTGTGATAAAAAGCAGTAAGTAGTTTTTTTTTGTATTTGGGACTTCTAAATATTTGTGTTATAGCTAAAATCGATTTGTTACGGGACATGGTTCTACTAATTGTAAATGTTAGATGACGATCGAAGACCAGACTTAAGTATATGATGAAGTTTCAACAGAGAAAAATCAACCAATGGTTTGATATTGATGATGATCATAGAACTCTTGAATTCTGAACACTTTTATGCTTTTGGATCTCAAAACCTTGCTCAATAGTTTAGTGTAGATGGTCGATGACTTACCTGACTTACACTGTCTGAGTCTGACTAACTACTTGATTGACTACTACTTTTTGCTCTTGCTTGTCGTTTAATTTATAATGATTTTTGTTTGGAATATTGCTGATTTAATCTTAACGTTTGATCTTGCAACTTCAGCAAACACGATGTTAATTCTGCATGTTCTTCTTTTTATTTAGTTGAAACATTTTGTTGAACTTTGATCCTTGATTTTTGGAGCGAAAATTATCATTTCTAATTGATTTTTAACGTTCTCCGCAATATTAATTTATTTGTGTTGCAGGAACCAATAGTTTAGTTTTTCGGTTCGCGTTATGTAACAGATTGTCGAAAATTCATTTTAAGGTCGAACATAACATTTGTTTAAAATTAAGGATTCGATCTATTTAACGTATACAACAACTAATATAACTAGATATTTATTTTTGACACAATTTTCTATCAAATTAAACAATATAAAACGCTTAATAAGGAGTGAAGACTAATATGATTTCTACTTTTAATTAACATTTAAGATATGAATTTTACGTAAACTTATTGTTGTATTACGGACAAATGTCCGATAGTGAATCAATGATGATTTTCTCAATTTGATTACTTTTCGAGATTTCGTGTTTATTCAAAGCAAAAATTTTACACTATTAATAAGTTAATTTACCGAAAATAAAATCGAAGAGTTTATGCTTGAATTGTGATGTTAAAAATTGAACTAAAAAATTAAAACGTTGATTTTTCGTTGCTGTATTTTTTTGCGAAATACGTTTGTTCTTATTGTAAAATTCTTATTTTTTTTTTACATTTGTATGCAACACTCACATTTGATTTTTTTTTATTCTTTGAAAACGAATATTGCACAATTAACTTTTTTAATACAATGTAATAATTTTTTCTGCTTAATATACTAGTTTCCTTTTGTGAAAAGAAATATAAATTTAATGTAAATACAAATAGTGGACCATAAATTAGAGGTGTCTTTGTAAACTTATCTAAAGGATAACTCGGTTAATAAAAGTTGTTCGTGAAACTTATAAAAAAACTTTATTCAAAAGCCTAAACAAACATTCATCATATTATACTGTTACTAAATTTCTAATATATTTTCCAGAATTCAAATATAAAAAAAAACTAAAATTTATTCAGCAATTCTTTATTTCACGTACTGTTTGGGCCCCTTTGTGAATAGATTTTGGATTGTGATAGCCTCTCCCAACAAACCATACAGAAAAATTCAATATATTTTTTTTTCATAAGGGATTCTATGTGGATTCTATATGAAATTATTATCACTTTAATTTGGAAGTTTATTCGAATTTCTGTTGAAAATAAATTTGAATGTCTATATTTTTTAACATATAGTTTTTATATGGAAACGTAACAGAAAAAATGTAATTTTTTTTGCATATTTGAAAATAAATAATTCACTACTTAAAACATAAGGAAGTAAAACAGAAACATTATATAATTCGCATGGGAAAATTGGAAAAAATTATTCACTTTACAACCATATTGATTCCTTATTGTTTCAGTATAAAATGGTTTCTTGGGCTCTTATCCCCCGTCACTTCATCATTGTTTTGAACACATTGATTTTCAAACTTTTTTTCGTCACGATACACTTTTAATAGTTTAAAAACATGGCGACACATTAACAATTGCATAAATCAAAAAAAAGTTGATTAACTGTTACGCCAATAATACGAAGCATTTTGTGAAATAGCAGACGATAATACTTTCAATGGATTATAACACAAAATAAAAATAAATGTAAAGTGTTTATTTAATGATAAATTATAAACTACACTAAATGTAAAATTTGAGATTGGTGTTTTTTGACAATTTAATTTTTATTTGGACACAAAAACGATAACGCTATTCACACAGTTACACTTCTTTTTAAATATTCTTATTATATTTTATGTATTTTATTAAATTAGTATTCACTTTAAGCATAAATATTGGTGGCACATTTCAAAAATCTCGCGGTAACGTAAAATGCCACAGAACAGTGGTTGAAAATCATTGCTTTAACCCATTCAAAAAATTGTTCGAAATAAACACATTTATTTGACTTTTAGTCATTTAGTCGTCGCCACTATTGTGCTCGGTGGAAAAAGTGAGAAATGGCCGTCGATGCCGGGCGAGACTTGAACCCGGGTACTTCAGAGCGCTAGGGTCGAACAGCGATCACTAGACTATTCAAGGCTCGCTTAGTTGTACGTATGACAACTTTGCTTGTACTACACAACAATAGGTACATCATTGTATGAAAAATCTAAATTGTAATTAATCAACAAGAGAAAACATTAAAGCAATTTTTTAACTAAAAATATGCAAGCGTTTACTGAATATGTCACAAAAACGGCAATATCTCCTCAGTCTATAGGTTTTTATAAATTCAGTCCGATTAAAGTCTGTTCTGAAGCATACTTGTGTCATTAAAATTTATATCCCAATTTATTACATGTAAGGTAGTTTTTAACCTGATGATATTATAACTAGGTTAACCAAGTTGGATTTACAAAAATACCTTATATATGTACCCGTAACAGTTTAAAAATATTCGAGAAACGTTTAAAAATTGTTTATTTGTTGTTGTTTTTTTTTAAGATTGCGAAAAAATATTCCTTTTAAACATAATTGTAATTTTGTTTTTTGGAACATAAATGACATATTTTATCATCAGGAAATATTCCAACGCAACTAAAGTAAAATTTACACTGCAATGTTGTCAACATTATACAATAAGAAATCAGTTAATATTGCCGACGTGTGTATGAAGATCGGCTTTGGAATCGATTCGCTCCTGAATTATAATGTGATTGTGGTTGTTGATGCTGCTGTTGTTGATACTGATGATTGCGATCAAAACGATCATTACCATGATAGTAATTCGAATAGTTACTAGAACTTGAATGATTCTGGAACCGACTTGGTGCAGTATTTTGTTGATTATGATATTGCTGATTACTATACTGGTTCCGCCTCCAACTACTATCGCCACTATTACTACTGCTACCACTACTACTTCTATAGCTGGTCTCATTATAAGACCGGCTTGACGTCCAACTCGATTGACTAGTTGAGTTCCAAGTTTGTTGACTTGGATTCTTGCTATTTTGTTTGTCTAAAAATTAGATAGAAAATTTAAAAATAGAACTTTATGAGAAGAATTTAAATATGAAAAAAAGGACATAAAATCACAAAATCGTGCTTTAATGCCAATTTCACTAAAGGGTATAGAATAAAAGGTTATAAAAACTTTGGTTTTCTTCAATACTTAACACCGGGTACTTTTTATTTGAATTTTATTCATGAAAATCCGCTAAAAATTGGCTTATAATTGAAAATTTTAATATGAATACCGCAAACCAGTTTTCCAAACGTGGGGCCTACGCCCCACAGGGGGCAATTTGATAATTGAAGGGTGTAATTCAAAAAACGACTAAACAGGTTCTAGTCTTTTTGCTCTGGGCAATTTAAATGCAATGCTAAGTATCGGTGCCAAATTTAATAAAAAAAGTAAATTTTTTAAAAAACACTGTAAATTATTATTACGCATAATTTCGTATAACGTTACTTAAACGGGTTTAAGAGCTTTAAGGAATTCCACCTTTAGCTCTATAGAGACAATCCTATGTACATTAGTTTATGTAACCGAAATAACAATAAAACTTTACAAGAAGTCGGTTTCCTAATTTTAAAAATATTTCACTTTTTCCCACCATTATACGGATAAAAATTTCTACTTAGATTTAAGATTAGTATAAAAAATTTTGTTTTTATAAAAAAATATCATAAGATTTAGTAAAAATATACATGAAATAAATAGTCGTATGCTTATATAGCAAAAAGTAAGTATATTCATGTGACTTTTTCAATAAATCAACTCTACTTGTCCCAATTTCAAGTAAAAATATCTACTTAAAAATAAGTAGAAAGTTTTATCCGTCTGGGAAGGAATCAAGGTTTTGCTTTCAACTCAGTCATCACTTACTTAATCAATTTCATAGGATTAGCAGCAACAAAATTTATATAATATTGGTACATTTTTTAAAAAAAGGCTTGCATTGAAATCACGTTAGCGGGTGCGATATGTCATACAGTAGGGATGAGCAACACGCGGCCCGCAGGCCACTTGTGGCCCGCTAAACATGTCTATGTGGCCCGTTAATTTTTTCCAAAA
>AGDA01003248.1:0-11905 GCA_000281935.1 Mengenilla moldrzyki | reverse complement strand
TATATATATAACTGATTGGTAAAAATGCAGAATTTAAATTAATAAAAATGTTACATTTATGATCAAAACTACTTAAATTTTTATAAAATTATGTTGAGTTATTTATAAAGTGATGTCAGAGGTAGAGGAGATTTTAACAGAACCACAAATGGAAAAGAAAGTACAAATCCTTACTAACAAGTAATATTTAAAAGCTGTCTGAATGGTTTGAATTATAAAAATAAAATATAAACTTTAAAATATTTCCATTTTTGACACTTAAATTTCTACAAATTTAAGTGTATATACCAGGGGTTGGCGCACATGATGCTATTGGGAGCCGCATTTCATTTTTTGATTTATTACAGGGACCATAAAAAACTAACTGAAAAATAGTTGGATAAGTTGGATGTGCTTGCTTAACTATTTTATTGATTATTTATAATTATTATTAACTGTTTATTTATATTCTTTCGATTTTTCTAACTGACTTGATTCTTTCTATTTATACTGAGTATCTCACAGATATTTTTCATATTTAAAATCAAACGTTGATATTTAAAATTTTTAATTAAAAAGAATTTAAAAATCATTCAATAAATTTTGAAAACGCACATTTTTACTCAGTTTCACTAGTTCTTGTTAGTTGGAACTGGAGAGCCGCAGTTTAGGTAACAAAGAGCCACATGCGGCTCTAAGAGCCGTAAAAAGAATGCGTCAGATCACACTAAATAAGCTCTACAAACGTTGACTCGAATTTGATAAGAGCTTTTTTTATTGTGCTTCATATACTGAATATCGTGTAGATCATTTCGAAGAATTTGTTTAAAATTTATTTTTCAATGAATAAAGTTCATAAGCAACAGTAGTTCTTGTTTGTATGTTCGCCATACGCGTGTGCCGTACAATAAATATCATAATGACATTGTAATGTGTTACGTATAGCACGTCTCGTCTGTAACATAGGACATGTTCGTGTAATCAAACCAGGCGGTTATTAGGACCGAAATGATCGCGTCCCGATGTGGTCTAATTAACCGGAATCGATTGTTTTTACAAATATTGAAAAAGCTAAACAAAAAAATGTTGATTTAAAAAAAGGATGGATTAAAAAAATTTACAAGTTTGGTAGCAGCACTTGAGTTTGTTGCGCCAAAGAAGCATACAACACAATGCTCATATTAGACCCGCTGTATTTAACGCATTATTAAAGCTTAAGGTATTCATATAATAAAAGATTTATATAATATTAAACTATTTGAAATCAAAACACACACATTCCCTAGAAGTCAATTATGCGTGTAAATTACTTCAAAAACATAATTGATAATATTCGTAGACTATTTCACAGTCTAAGCACCGAAAACATGTTTTTAACATAAATCCATACATATAATTTTTTTACGCCGTCTGAATCTTATATTTTTAAGTTAAATGAACAATTTCTTATCGATTCATTGTTATTTTATCAGATTTAAAGTTGAAAATTAAGATATATTTTTTGGAGATTCGGTGAACAATACTCATAATTTCTTGGACACTTTGAAAAATTCAAATTGTCTACATTTTATAAGTTTTGGCTCGATTCCCTCGGCAAATGCCAAAGATACGTCGTCTCCGAAACCATTTCTGATTATCGAAATTGAATAAGTTCATTAGTGACTCATAAATTATTTATAAAATGATCTTCCAATTTTATTTTCACAATGAAAAATTAACAATGAAATCAACAATGATACACGGAAAAAGAACGACTCTTCTCAATTAAGAAAAAATAGGTATAATTGTTTCTTTTTTGTATCTAATTCGTATAAATTTTAATTTGGAAACGATTTTAATGAGTTTCTATATGTCGTTCGCTGAATTGAAAATAGTCAATTTGAATTTTTAATCGTAATTAGTCGATTTTACGTATGCAAATTTCGTAAAAATTATAATCGATGTTTTTGAAAAAGCGACTAAAACTGTTCTCTCCATATTTAGTATTTTTAATTGTGCTTTCTTCGTATATAATCCACTTACATATGTAGGCGAAATTACAGTAAGAGTTGCAATTATACTATTGACATTTTGCAAAAAATATAGTTTTTATTAAAGTGAAAAGATTTAATGAATTCTCTAAAAAAATCATTAAATTACCTTCAAATTAGTAATTTATTATATATTAAAAAACTTACTTAATTAACTGATAAGTGTAAAATTTTTTTGAAATTTACTACTTGTCATATTTTGGTTAACAGATATGCTAGTTCATACCAAGTGAGATTTGTTAACTTAAATGTGTTAAAACTCTAAGTTTAAGCTGAAAATAGTTAAGAGGCTAATAATCTGCCCTATTACTATTCTCCTTAAATGAGAACAATTGTCCAGAATGTATACTGAAGAGACAAAAGATACTTTCTATTTTATACTGTTAGAGGCATGCATTAGAGTTGAAATAAATAGCTAACCTCGAAGTAAAAGATCCTGTGTAAGTTACCGTTAATGAAAAAATAGTTTGATTGTTGCTTGGTCTTATTAAGTACATGCAATTGGCTGATTGAACAATCTATATGTTAGAATTGCACAAAGCTATTGTTCGGAAAATAATGTTTTTATGATAATGAGTTATTTTTCGTATAATAAATAAAAAATGGCCATAAGTCGTTTAATTTCGGCAAATCCAACCTCTTAACTTTTAGTCGATTTACATCAACTAATGCCTTTATCGTGCCTTTATTAGCTTTCCATAACGTAGTATAACTTTGATATCAAATTTGTTAGTTAGAAATTTTGTAAACTAACTCTAGCACCGGCGTTTCGTTAACAGATCTTATTTGTACACATAGATTAATTTGTTTTTTATTTTGTTTAAACAGCATTTTTACCATTTTTGTAATAAAAAGGTAAAAAATTAAAAAAACACTACTCTCTATACTTAAGCGAGCACCAACTAAAACATACTGCGCAGAATTAACTGAAATTTTTTACATATAAGCTTTGCTATATCAAATTTTACAATATATAATGATTATGTGATTTAACTGTGACGTTGGGTTCGAAAAAATACAATAAAATCCTCTGTCTGTAGAAAAACGAAATTACTTTGCAAACAACCTAATGTTTGATTAAAATGCTGGGACGCTAACCTCTCTACTATAACTTATATTATTTTAAAGATTCTAATTAATATATATTTATATATGTTTTTTTTTTCACATAGCCTTTTATAAAAATAATATCAGATGTCTGAAAAAAATTTTTTATATTGTGATATTTGAAAATTCTTATTAATATTAACAAATAGATTCTAAATAGAAATTTTTGTGTGCAGTTTAAGCTATGTTTTATACATGTACGTCTAGGAAGGTTCGAATAGCTTGTGATCGCCATTCGATCCTACACGGTAAATTTTCTACTCATTTTTAAGTAGATGTCTACTTGAAATTGGGACAAATAGAGCTGAATGACTAAAGTCATATGAATATAATAATTTTTTGCTATATAAACATACAAATATTAATTTCAAGTATATTTTTACTAAATCTTATAATATTCTTTTATGAAAACAAAATTTTTTATACTAGTCTTAAATCTAAGTAAAAATTTTTATCCGTGTAGTACTTTGGCGTACCTGGGTTCGAGTCTCAGAGGTGTTGGCGGTCAAAACTACTTTTTAAACCATTGGTTGCAGTTAATGGTGAAACAAAAATTTAAGCATATATAAACAAATAATTAACATTTTGTTTTCTAACTTCCTCAGCAGTAAATGTGTAAACGTTGTGACAAATTAGGAGCCTAATTTCTTCAAAAGCTGTTAACACACTTTTCTATTTGATAAACGCATGCTTTAAGTATACAATATTTTTCATTTAAAAAGTTAGAATTTTAAACTTAATCCATAAAAGCCATCGAAAATCTTGATGTCTTTTAAAAACACTGTTAATTTGCGAATTACCATATTATAATTTATACGAAGACTGTTCAATTCGAAGTGAATATCAGAAATGAGGAATCATATAGGTGTGACTGGTTTCTGTCTCTTTTTTCTTCTTCAATAATTATCATATGCATAATTTAATTAAAAACAACTATCACGTGCTCTTTTAAATACCTGCCGGAACTCTTAAGCGTGCATAACACAACAATATACTGGTAACCAGGCCATTTAAACTGATTGAGGAGACTTAACCCCGAAATTCCATCCTAGCTACGATAATAAAACATGTCCGATTTCTGTGACACTTTCTCAACAATATCAGCTGAAATAAAAGCAACATATGCTTTTTTGTATAATATTAACGTTACAATGGTTTTAAAGCGATCACCTTAACAGGAAACTAATTTACCTGTTTTCTCTAAAAACTTAACGAAATTTATAAGCCATATAATAGAAAAGGACAAATTTTATTGCATGTACTATACGGGTTTTCCCTAATAAGCCGTACTGTTCATAGTGTTCGACATTTGCCTAAACTGATCAAATATAAAGTGTTAATTTCGTTTCGGATCGTAAATTATGTCGAAAACAAAGGGTTAATTTCAAGCATTCTGAGTTATCCGGATGACTTTCTTACTCGCTTTAGATAAAATTTGTATGCATAGAGTATCGGCAGGAGCATAAACACAGTGGATAGTTTAGAAAGCCTCCTGTTGCGCTCTTCTCTGATTCTATGTGTATATTATATATGTGTTTGAAGAATAACGTCACTTTTTATATTTCCAGGAAAAACATAGGTACCTTTTTTTATCAACGGCAATCGGATGTTCAGAAAAAAAGTATCTGTTTCTATCAGAACAGGTGTTAGGCGCGATCTATTATCAAATATTTATTTGGACGAAGTATGTTAATTTGATGTAATAAAATTGATTAGGACAGAAACTCGAGACACTTTGTGGTTTGTTGAAGGTCTGTGAAGTTAAAGATTAGACATTTTCGTAGTTCTTTGTTTCTGATAATTTTAGTTTTTTCTAATCTATCGTATGGTCTAAAGTATTTTCCTATAAAAAATAATCGTTAGATATAATAGTATTAAACTTTCTTCACAAAGTGACATAAATATTAAAGTAAGCAAAACGCTTTTTAAAAAGTTCATAGCAAAACATGAATGTTTTTACTTGTTTATTTAAAACCGTGATTCTTAGTCAGGAGAAATACTCTAGTTCTGTGACTAAGTTGTTTATTAAGCCTCTAACAAATAGGTAGCGTAATCACACAGTTTTATATACTTAACATATTCATGTAAAAATTTGGTCATATTCCTTTGACAATGATCTGCTTAGGAATATAACTGTTAGTGAGTTGATACTTTCAAACCATATTTAGGTTAACCTGATAAATATTAAACAGCTACTTTAGAAAATCTCGGAATACAGCTTCTATTTCCCTGTATCTAGAGTTTTAACTATAGGTCTTTCCGACCGAAGCGGTGGATCTTACCAATGTCTCCTATCAAAGGTAGATTTTTCAAAATAATTATTATATTTTTCTTGACCAAGAAGTGCCCTTAGTCGAGTAGCTTTTCCTTCTGATGAACGTAGTTACGTGAGTATAAGCCTTGATACTAGACATTAGAGCTTTGTCGTTCTCCTAAACATTTTCGTCTTTCCTAACTTTTTAAATTATTTCTGCTTTCAAAGTGTAATTTCTTACTCCTAAGTTTTGACTTTATATAAGAATTCAGTGATTACTAAGTAAATTTACTGCCCACATTGTTATTAATTATGTAGTTATAATTGTAAGACTTTTGCTCTAGAACGGTGTTTGGAACTCTATAAATATTGCTACTCATACTGCATATCTCGAGTACCAATCAACCAATCAATATAGATAGCTTAATATTTTAAGCTGTTAGGATTAGTTTCCCATAGCACTGAGTCAAGACCTGACATGTTATATAATTTAATAATTTATTTCTCAATAAGAAATAATGAACTTAGAGCTTACCAAATTATAATATTAAACTTTGTTTTAAATCTGTAAATTACGGAGGAATTTTATTAAATTATAAAGTGTAAGTTGGTTAGTGATTTTTTATACCTTGTTCTGTGTTATATTTTTTTCATTATACACCTAATAAGGAAAACAATTATCAATTTTATCAAAAATTTTACTGGAAAATGATAGTGAACTAATCACGTTTTTCCATCTAAAAACGTCTATTTTAATCTAAAGTCAGTTAAAAGATACTCTTATTTATATTGGCTAAATATACATCATAAGGTTATTATAAATGATGTTTCTTTTAATGAAATTTTGAGCTAAATTTTGGAAATATTTTAAAAACACTTTTTGTTTAATTTTAACCACGTCATTTTCTAATCAAAATATTACAATATATGTTTAATTTGTTTCATAACATAACAGTCATGAAAAAACCAATAATACCGCTAAAAGTGATAATTTTTGTAAAGCAAAAAAAAGTACCTTGTATACCAAAACATGTTCCTTATCATTTTTTTAATTATAAAGATATGTTATTTCAACATGTCCTTGTTTGATAACACTTTTTTAAAAGTAGTTTTGAACGTTTCTACGAAAAAAAAAATATATATATATATATAAACTGAAATAATTTTTTTAGACACATTTGCTTTGTCAAACTTGTTGCTAAGGTGACATGGGGTAGTCTTAAACTATTATTATTGACAAATATGTTTCAAAATTATAGCGTAGATTAACTTAGACACTTTTTGAAAGAAAATGTTTTTTGGATAACAGTTTCGAAAAAAGTTAAAAGAAACAAATTTGTTAATTTTAAAAGCTTTATAAAACTTGTAAACTCTCCTTTAAATTATAATCTGATTTTTATTATGCCTTTTTAAACAAATTTAATTTTGTTTTCTTTATCACCGACTAGGAATTTCAAAACAGCTTTTAAATACTTTAACAATCTATGACTTAAAGTTTAGCAGTGACTAAACACTAACACAAAATTTATCAGACTTTTTAAAATCAAATACTGATAAAAAAATAGTTTAGTTATTTTACTAACTTTAGTTTAGGACTTTTATTTTATTTTATTATTAAATTACTAATAAAAAACGTTACATTATTAAAATTTTAAAAAAAACAACATACTTTGTTATTTTATGAAGACATTGAACTGATAAATTCAAGGTTACTATAAATAAAATTATGTATGAAATATAAAATAAAAGTCTGAAACTTTAATCATGAAAATGGGTTAAATTTAGAATAATTACTATGTTCCTTCTATTACTATTTTATTTCAGGAAATTATAATATCTTTGTACTTTATTATGAAATTATCGAAAGATAAACAACTTCCTTTTCCAGGAAACGAAAAGGAGGGGGGTAGCTTTATAAATTTTCGATAATTTAGCTTATTGTTGACTTTATGTTGGAATAATGGAATAAACATTTTTTAATTATTTTAAATAATTTGAATGCTTTTTCCTAAAATTTTAAAATGCACAGAAAAAAAAATATTGAAAATATAGTTTCACTATACTTTTTTTTTAGTAAATGTGACTAAATTCTTAGTAAAATAATACTTAGTAAATTTTAACAAGGTAATTTTCAAACTCATCGATATTAATTAAAATATTTAAAAACATATATTTATTTATTGTTGGTAAAATGACAAATATTATAAAAAAAGATAAGCAAAAATGTATTTGATATCTTTTTTTACAATTTATGATTAAGTTGATAAAAGTTTTTTTTTGATTTTTCAAACATAAAGAAATATAGTTTTAGTTCAATATTCATTTAACGTCTCATATATAGGTTTTGATTCTGTGTTTGTTTAAATTCTATTGTGGAAACAATATGAACTTATTTTGTTTCTGTATACAGATCCGAACAAAACTATTTATAGGCATAAACTGATAAGATCATTTTAACAAAACGTATGTGAAGAAATTTAGTAATCATTACAAACATAATTCAAGAATACTTATAAATATAAAAAGTTCTACTTACTTTAAATATCAGTCTATTATACGTAGATATTTTATAGGTGTAGAAATATGTACAAAATACTATTTTTTAATTCTAGACCTAAATATATTTTTATTAGAAAACAATTACAAATATATAACTAAAATTTATAAACTCTCTTCAACAAAAAATAATTTCTAATAGTTTTAAAGACTTAAAAAGTTTCCTAAAAAACAAATAGATTTTCCATTGCAAATAAAAAAATGATCATTTTGAATTTTTAATAATTTTTTAAGAGACTAAAACGTGTAATACACTAATATGTTGCTTTAAAAGAATTTTAAAATCTGAAAAACAAACATTGAAACCGTTTATTTTTATAACGCCATTTTGTCGCAATCAGGGGAATTTAATCGTTTCTAAGTTTTCATAAGTCTTCAATTTTTATGAAAAATTGATTTTTTTATTGAAAATAGTTGATTTTAAATCTTGCTTGGAAAATATGTCTTTAAATTTTTAAGGGTTTAAAATTTTGCTTATATATATGTACTTGATTCCTTTTAAAGCCCTGTTTGTCAGCGCTTCAAAATGTATAAATCAATAGGATTACTTACTTAACATTTACAGTTTAGGAAAAATTGTGTTTACGCCCACAAATACGTATGAAACTTGATCGGTTTCTTAATGTATGAAGAGTAAATTTAACAGTGTTCAAGTACTGAATGGTATTTTACACGGTATATGTAGGCTTAGTAAAGCTCAATTTTCATATTTTAAAAGAAATTTCTTTTTTGAACTGTTTTTAAATTTTACACGTTTTTATATATGTATATAACAATAAGAAGGAAGTTTATTTAATCAGTTTTTCATATGTCTCCGCTTTTAAATTGAAATAATTAATTTCACGATTGTTTTAAATGAAATTGAAATTTTTCATGCGTAAAGTAAATAAATTTCATTCTTTTTTTTTAAAAAAAAAAGAGCTTAAAAAATTAGAAGAATGTTTTAGCGGCTTAATAAAACACCTTGGGGGTAGTGGGGTGAAATTAAGCTGATGTGAATTAATTGGTTTTTTTTCTACGTACAAATTTGTTTGAAAACTTGATTCTTCTCCATTTTAATTAACTGTATCAACTGTATTGTACGTTATGGATTATTTATGTTTTTGTTGGTGAATAAATTAACTGCTTCAAAGTTAATATATATAGTTTTGATGTTTTAACCAGGTTTCGTAAATAATTTAAGATAACATACAATTTATTTTTAAAATTGCGAAAATTTTAAGAAACAGGTTTATTTCGCGTACTTAAAAGTTAAATTAAGAAGAAAACTTACACACTTTAAACTTATATCAAAGGAATCTTCTAAATTTTGTGACTTGCCAATTTTAGTCAAGAATAAAAAGTAAAACAATAAAATGTTTAATATATTTATAAAACATATACTAAATATCACTATTACTTTTAGTTCTTTTCTTTAAATGATAAATATAATTTTAAAAGCTTTTTAAAACGTGAAAATTAAACAAGTCAGCTATTTACGTAAGTCGGTTGAAGTTTATGAATGGATTCAATAAGTGCATCGTGGAGCGAAATAACACTTATGCACATCATGCATATAAGGATTATAGGTTCGGGGCTTTTGTGAAAACTCAATATCGAATTGATGGTCGTAATAAAAATTTAATCTGAAAATTGACTTTATCGTGAGTTTTACAACGATGAAAATATGATTACCTTTACCTCCACTTCACCATATCTTGTAGCATCATCCCTCTATCTGATTCCTTGTTCCATTTTCTCGTTCATTTTTCATCCCCATTCTTTTATTTATACCCGTTTTTCTTTATCTCACTTATATTCCCATTACTCAATTTAATGAAATTAGACTGGCAAAAAAAGTTAAACATCAAATTACATATTTGAAACGAAATTAAATAATATTATTGCATTAAGTTGAAACATATTTTAACTTTTAAACTTCTATTTAGTTTTTGACTCACATTAATCAATTTTCAAAATAAGCTACTGTAATTAAAGAAAAGCTGTACGCAAATTTTAAAATGTTGCTTAATTTTCTGCAAATGAAAATTTAAGCAAGTTTATCCTGAATGATTTGCTTATAGACATATTACTTATATGTTGAGCTTAAATTTAATCAATTTTTTTATGAATACTATTTGAGTATATGTTATAAATCTGTAATACAGCGTACGATTTATGGAATATTCCTATAATACACTTTGAAAATATGGAGTTTTGATACTGTAATACATATTGAAATTTTACTTCATTATATATATCTTGAAATTTTTAAATTTTATACGAATAAAACGTGGAAGTAATATATTTTTTTATAGTACTGAAATAATCCACATGCTTTCCTCAATAAAATATCCATTTTCTTGTTTAAAAATGAAATTTGTTTTTTCGCTGTTATTTCCATTAAAAAGTATAGAATACTTTCAATTTTCCAGGAAAAATTTAAATATAATATGTGTTAATTGAACGGGATATTTTCCCGAGAAATAAATCTATAACATTCATATATTTTAGACTTCTTTACATTATTACCAAATACATAAAATTTCCATCGCGTAAAAATCATATATACATTATTTTGGCTATACGGGTTGTCCCTTAAAAGTTGTAAAAACTATCCAAATACGAACATTTTAATAAACTATTTAATACAGGAACAAAAAGATTTAATCTGGAAGTAAAAAGATCACATCCTTCTAATTAATTAGTACAGATTATGTGATAATTCGATTTGATTTCCATATTTTTTGTATACCGATATATTTATTAGATTATTCAAATCGAATATTTAATGAAATATGAAAAGTTTTTAACCTAAGCTGTTAGAAACGAATGTTTTAAATTTGAACTCTTGAAATTTCAAATACAAGTGATATTGTATTAGTATTAAAGAATATAATGTTTTTTTTAAACTAACGATTTTTTGAATGTGTTAAAAAGTTTTTTTCCTTATAATTGCGTATGAAGTACATAAATTAAAATTAAATCCAATTTTGCTAACATAAATTACCCAAGAGTAGAGTAATTTTACTAAACATATGTTTAATCAAACTATCTTCTTTTAATAATATACTTCTATTTATTCACTAATAAATAAATGTATATATAAATATTTTCATTTTTCATAGTTAAAATAGTAGGGGTTGACGACAAAATGTGTGATTAAAATCTAAGCTAGAAGGGTTAAATTCATTATTTATGATAAAAATTCAAAGTTGGACGCATTAAACAAATTTTACATTAATTCTGATTACAATTACACTCTTATCTAAAAAAATGAACTACAAATATATTGATATTCTTAAAATTTGAATAAATGTAGTGTGAGTTTTGATTTCTCTTTTTAAAATAAACTATAATTTTTTGGTGATTTTTTATTGATTTTATATGTATATGTAAATTCAATTGTTTTTCCGTTTTTTTTTTTTCGTTACGAAATAATTAAATAAATATATAAATAAAATTACCTTAAAATTGTGTAATTGTTCACATAATTTTGTTGATTTTTCGTCGATAACATGAATATTTTAAATATCAGTTTACAGTATGATTTCAAATTTGTGACTTTTTACAATCGGAACTTTTAACATTGAAACTGAACCATCTTCAAGTGAACTTTTTAATATACATTGAGTAATATATAAATTTTTAATTTTTTTTTCGGTAAAAAGTTAAATGTTTTCTCAACATTTGAATTTTGAGAACTTTTTCAAGAGTTTATCAATATATTTTAAACTCTAATATAAATTTGCACACATAAATTGCTCTTAATATTTAAGCTTTTGATTCTAATAAACGACTCTAATAAATTAAGTAAGTCAAAGGGTAGTTTTTCAAAAAATCGTTATAATTTAGCTTAAATTAATTTTAATTATTTTTAAGTTTCTATAATAAACAAAATTAATCAATACGAAATTAAAATAATAACAATTTTTTTTTCATACACATAAGTACGTATTTCCTTCACAGAACACGTTAATTTTAAAAGTTTAAAAACTAA
>AGDA01003229.1:0-18847 GCA_000281935.1 Mengenilla moldrzyki | reverse complement strand
ATCATCATTTATGCTATCGCCTTCCAAAGATAAATTGTGTAAAACACAAGCAGCTAGCACAACAGATGGAATCAAGTCAGTTCGACTCATATCAAGATATTTCAGTCTACGAAATTTTCCGAATAATCTTGAGAAACTTCTTTCAATCACCTGACGACTTCTGGCAATGTGTCTGTTGAAATTTTCTTCTATTTCTGTTCTTGTTTCATTTGCATTGTACGCTTTTAAGCACCGTGAAATAAGTGGCTAGGCTTTGTCTCCAATAATAAACTCATCATTTGGAAAGAACCGTTCTTTATCATGATTTACCTCTTTATATAAATCTGACAAACGAAAAATGCGAGCATCTGATACGGAGCCAGGATAGCCTATAAAAATGTCAGTAAAAAAACGCAACTCAGTATCACAAACAGCTTGCAAAGTAAGAGCGAAGTTATATTTCCGTGTTATATAACTGGACCTGTTGTGCTTAGGCGGTTTAATTACTACATAAGAACCATCGATAGCTCCTATAATGTTTTCTATTCCACATAATATTTCAAACTTTCGTTTACACTCATCCAGTTGATAACATAAAATATTTCAGGTGATGAACATTTTTTAAAACAAGCAGAATTTACCTCTAGGCCAGGATATAATATGAGGTGCAACTTTATTTAAAACCGTCATAACTCTTTTGAATATAGACCACAATGTTGATTTTGCTAATTTAAATCTACAACCAATAGACCCTATAAAATATATCAGTATTAAAATGTCTAATAAGTAAAATTTTAAATAATTTAACTGTAAGAATCTGGTGTTGCCAAAATCCATAAAAACACTAAAAGCTGCAATTGTATGTTGATCGTTTCTTTTCCAATAACTGATTTTCTTTTTAAAAACGGTGCTAATAATTTCAAGGTACGATTACATTGTGTTATATTTAATCGAAAATGACTTTTAAATTGCGTAGAATTTATTTTTAGAATTTCCGAAAAAAATACTAAACTTTTTTTACTGTTACCGCGACATTTGTAAAACATATTGGTATAACTAATTTCTTTTAAAACATACAAAATGGTTAAAATGTACTTAAGACGTAATTTTAGAATAATCAAAAGCCCAATCAATTTTTTCTTTTCGATCATTGTCGTTTTTATTAACGAATGTCACGTGATTTCTAATTTTTGCAAGCAATGCAGCCAACTGATGGCTACGTTGCTTATGTTGTCAAGTTTACATTGTAAATTGAGAAAAAATGTAAATTTGTTACGTTTACAACGTAGCGGAACATTTACGTTACTTTGTAGAGAAGTGAACACAACCTCGGTGTGGTCAATTAACAAAATCAAGTTAGAATGAATTTCTAGAGGAATCGGAAGAGGAATAATTAATAAAAACATTAAAAAACAACATATAAAACACAATAAATTAAAATTCATTTTTCAATGCTTTAAAAAAAACGATCCTCCAAGAGATGTCGGTAGCGGTACGATAGTAGAACTATAAATTCCGATCTGTGAGTTTGTTATACTCTCTTACGTCACGTGTCGGTAATTTTTTTCTTAAAAACGAACTTCTATGTAGTTTCTATTCTGTGGTCGGGCATAAGCAGCGCTAGAAGCGCAGGGGAAAGTAGCGCGCGCAAGGAGAGAGAATCTTCAAAATATTCACGAGCATCGATTAATATACTAATCCGCGTTGAAACGCGCAACGGAACATCGTGTAGCAGCGCTGCGCGAAACGCCCGCAGCTTCAGCCAAGAAGTCATCGAGTTGACGCGTTTCATAGTTGTTTCAGCGCAAATTAAAAATTTTATTCTACAATTGTGTGCCGCTAAATTCGAATAAAATGTATCCTATGTTATTAATTATTTGGTTGACAAATAAGTATTAGTTTTTTGTAATCAGTTTTCATTTTTAATTATTAATTATCAATTATTATAACTTATTATTTAATGTTACATACAGTTTTAATAAGAGAAATATTCTAAATTTTTAATCACTTTTTAGTCACCAAAAAATTTTTATACTCATCTTGTTGTTAGCTGTTAAAACTTTTAACCGTTTAAATATTATGACCGGTCGAATGCTACTTACATGCGCTCCTAACTCTTCTAATGACTTAATGTAAGACTCATTAATGTCGGCATTTTCGGTGCAAATTTTCGCAATGAGCAGTAATTTGATTAGCAATGTGAACATTTTGAAACTGATTTCGTAAAAAATTCGATCTGCTTTTTCTATGTGAAGTCTTCAAAATAGAAAACTGCCAACTGATCATTTAAATGGATTAATGTCAAACTGTATCATACGTAGCATCAATGTAGGTTATATTAATTTTTATGATTTCTCTGCAAAAGAAATCATCTTGTTACAATTGCCATCAATATTTTCAATATGTTATTATATCTTATTGTAAATTTGTAAAAAAATAGTATATTTAGGCTATTGAAAATTCAATATTTTTAATTTATTAAAAATATTTAAATTAAATATTTAAAACAATATCAACCAAATAATACTTAGTTAACTTCTTAATTATTCATGATTACGTTTTTACTTCAAAAGACATGTAATTATCAGATGAAAAACAAGGCTTTATATATAAATTTTTATAAAAAAAATTATTTTTTTGAAAAAAATAATCAGTGAAATTAAATATATTGTTTGTTAATAATTGCCAGTAGATTAGTTGAGTAAGTTTTTTTAATTCATTAATCACCACCGTAATTTCAGCAATATTTCCCCCTGGTTCATGGTAATTTTATTCAATATTATTAAATAAAAAAATTATATTCCTCATTGCAAAAAAAACTCATCAAATTTTTCGGAAGAGTATGGTTTTTATGTCAAACCTATATGAAAGACATGGTCTACCGTGAAGCTTTATTATTTCATAAATAGCGCCATTCATATATGGGAAACAGATTTTTTGCCACTAAACAGGTTTCAACCATTTTTAACCGATATTTGTTCAATTTTCTAACGTCTATTGAAAGTACTTTTTTTACTTCAGTTTTTTCATTTACACTTTTGTCTAAATATTTACTCATCTTTAAAAGAAAATATCTAACTGATAATGAAGTGAAAAAATTGTGAAAAATTGGAGTCTTTCCGATGATGAGAATGAACATTTTAATTTTAATGATAGACCTTATTTATAATTTTTGAAATGTATTATTTTATGTAAAAATAGCACTATATCGCCAAATATTTTGATTTATTTTTCCTTAGAAAACAAAATTATTTTTATATTTTGTTCTTAGTAGTCCATGTTTTCAAAAAGTAAATGCAATTTGTATATAGCGTCGAACAAAGATGACTGATTTGGCTTTCAATAAGATGTCGAGTGGCTGACATGGCGCATGGGTGTCAGATATTTATGATTGACATGGAGATTAACGTATTAAGAACACTAAGTACAAAAACTAAATTTTAGGATCTACCTCTTTCCACTGAAACTTAAAACGAACATCACAATTTCAGTCATTAGGTGCAGTTGAAAACTTTTCTACTTTAGGTAAACAAGTAATTTTTTTCTTAAAAGTATGTCGAAACTGATTTCATAACATGGGCATATTCTAAAAAAGATGGAAAAAGTGTAAAGTTCATATTATGTTTTACGCTGTGCTTTAGGATAAGATGCATTTCAACAAGTTTCGTGAAGAAATATAAAAAGAACTAAATAGTTACTCTTAATATTTCTAAATTAATTTTTTGTATATATATTCTTTAATTTTAACATTTATTATCAAAATGTAAGTACAAATAAAGATAAATTTATAATATACTTAATATTGGGTGTGGGAAAAAGTTCGTGGCGTTTTTCCAGATAGCTGGCGTCAATTGCAAATAACTCGGGAAACACAGGCCGCAGCGACACCACTAAACGCTCGTTGGAAAGGTGACAGTTCGAGCGAAGGTACTTTATCGAAATCTGCTGCATGGAAATGGTTCGCTCGCTTTCGTTCCGGTAATTTTGATGTGAAAGATGAGTCACGCTCTGGTTGTCCAATTACTGAAAAAGCAGATGAAATTCTTGAAAAAGTGCAGCAAGATAAGCATATCAGCAGTGTCGATATTGGTATGGAGCTAGGCATTGACCACAAAACTGTTTTGAACCATTTACACAAAGCTGGCTACAAAAAAAGCTCGATGTATGGGTTCCTCATGAGTTGACCGCGAAAAATATGATAGACCGAATTAACATCTGCGATGCGCTGCTGAAACGCAATGAAATCGAGCCATTTCTGAAACGTCTAATAACTGGTGATGAAAAATGGATCATGTACGACAATCGGAAGCGTAAACGATCGTGGATAAGGGATGGTGAGCCGTCACAAACGTTCACAAAGCCAGGATTGACGCCGAAAAAGGTGATGCTGTGTGTGTGGTGGGATTGGAAGGGAATCGTCCACCATGAGCTACTTCCAGTTGGTCAGACGATTAATTCTCACGTCTACTGTGGACAACTAGAGAGATTACGTCAGGCAATTGAAAGAAAACGGCCCGAATTGAATAATAGGAAAGGTGTTGTCTTCCATCACGATAACGCCCGACCACACACTTCTTTGATGACCCGTCAAAAATTGCGAGATATTGATTGGGAGGTTTTGATGCATCCACCGTATAGTCCAGACATAGCACCCTCTGACTATCACTTGTTTCAATCCCTGCAGAACTCTCTCAATGGAATTAAGCTGGTTTCAAAAGAAGCCTGTGAAAACCACTTGATTCAGTTTTTCAACCAGAAACCACGGAAGTTCTTCACCGATGGCATCATGGTTCTACTCGAAAAATGGCGAAACATTGTCGATAGTAATGGAGCATATTTGCTTTAAATAAATTCATTTTCACACTATAAGAAAACCAGTTGAATTTTACTAAAAAAACGCCACGAACTTTTTCCCACACCCAATATTAATGAAAAAACTAAGGTTTTATGTCTCAATTAGCTATGTGTCTTGACAGGTAAGATAGTGCGTTGATTAAATAAACAAAATATTAAAACTTGAAATATTGAAACGAGGTTAAATCACTGATTAATAATAATACTGTCAATAAAATAAGAAAGAAAATAGTAAATATAAATGAGAAATGAGGTCTCAATTTCGAGGCAATCGAGTACTCGTCTCGATTCATCAATGTAGCCGATGAAAATTAATTTTGTTTAAACCCTAAATTCTTTAAAAATATTAAGAAGGTAAGATTTTCATATTTTTCTAAAAATTTGCTCTATTTTCAGTAAGTTCTGTTCGATTTTAAGCCAAGGGGTAAGTTTAAAAGGATGTAAGGTTGAAATGGAAAATTAATGAAAAATTACGTTTTTTTGTAAAAATTTACACTGGTTTTGATAAGTTATTTTCGACTTTGAACCAAGGAGTATGTTGAAGAAGGTTGAGAATTAAAAAGCTGAATTAGTGAAAATTAAACTTTTTTTCAAAAAATACATTGATTTCAGTATATTTTCAGACTCGTTTAAAACAATGAGACGAGACACTCATTGAGCCGAGACTCTCTTTTTCCTATCTATAATAGTAAGTAATAAGTTAATAAATGATAAAACCAACTGATTAAGTTTTTCCTCGATTCGAGTCGTAATTTTTGTACTTACTCTGTTGAAAGTCGATAGAGTTTCGAATCAGCTGAAGTGATTGTCGAAGTAGGAAAAGGGTAGATTTACAAAAAAAATATTAAAATAGTAGATTAAAGTTCTATAAAAAAACTTAATATTTCAATACTGGAGTAAATAAGCTCAATCTGAGTACGTAGAGACCTGGATGAATTAGTTCTGCCTCCGGATCACGTTAGTAGCTTTTCGGTAAGTTTGAATTATTTTTAACACAATTTTTCTTTATGTTCGGAATCACTTTGAATTCACTGTTCAGGTTTTGGTTTTGGCCTCTTCAATAGCATTGCAACGACTTCTGATTTTCGAATTTTCGATATTTACTTTTATAAGTTTTGTTTCATGCATCAAATTCTAAAATTTGCTTATCGTTTTCGTAAGCAGTGGTTTTATTGATGCATTTTTAACGCTTTGGCTTTTTTATTAGCTAAAAACACGTTAATAGGTCCTGATGCATTTTAATGATCAAAATGTAACACAGATAAATTCTAATAAAATCATTAACTCTTAAGTAAATTCGGTGGGTTTACATCAGAAAGCTAATTTTTTTTTATATAATCTTTAGCTTTCATCTGCAATACAGTTATATGTTGCGCACTGGAAAAAATAAAATTAGTCGAATTAACTTTTTCGAATTTTTATTAAACCATTTTTACACAATTGTTAAATTAACTATTAAAATAGTTTCAATAACTACACTGTAAAATTTTTTTATTAAATTTGATAAATTCTATTTTTGCCGAATGAAAAACAATTTACGATTTAACTGTAAAACTTTTTAAATTAAAATTCACTACAATACATTCATACTGACTAATAGTTAAATTGATTACACCCAAGGTTATATAAGCCACTCAACACAGTAGTATATTAATAAATATTTTACACTATAGACAAATTACAATTTATTATAAGCACACTTTATTTGATCTTTGGTCACAATTTTTAGTGCTTGTAAGCGATTGTTAATAAAATTAATCATGAAATATTTATTTTATATTATATAATTAAACAAAAAAATTTTGAAAAAAAATAATTTTTTTGATTTATTGAGAAAATTTTATTATTTTTAAATTAAATATAAATAAGGTAATAATATTGTATAAACGAAAACGTAATTTACATAATAGGAAAGTATATATTAAATAGGATATATAGAGTGTTTGTTGAACTCTTTTTGAGCAAACGGTATGGCTTAGCGGATGAGAGCTCATATATCAATGCAACGTTTTTTACGGTCGCAGGTTCGAATCCCGTCGTGGCAGAAAAAAATACAGAAAAAGCACTGAGAACCTGATATGAACGCAACGAACATAACAGTCAGATATATACGGTGAAAGATAAGCAACGAGAAATATATACACAAAGCTGTGTAAAAGCGATCGTGAAATTCTGCTGCATAAAGTGAAGGGTGAGTAAAAGAGAAAGTGTGTCAGTTCCCACAGTTACCAGACAAAATAGTTTATCTAATTATTTTTCCCCGTAAATTTAACTATTTTAAATGTGTAATTTAACTATGCGGTTAGTAATTTCAACAATCTAAAGTACTGACTGAAAATATTCTTGAGTTCTTATTTAACTATTCTAATAGTTAATTTGACTATTAGAAAATACTTATTGTTGCCTATTTCCTTGGTTCGGGAAATTTTAACTAACTAAATAATTAAAAATACTAATTTTTTTCAGTGCGGGTTACATTATTTGTTGTTTGGTGTTATCTGTGATGGTCAAATCGACTATATTAACCCAAGTCGTGGTCTAGATCATATCAATTTATTAAGGCTGGCGATAAGTGTAACATATAAATCAAAATATATTGTGCTAGGCGGGTGGAGATCACAGTGTTAATTTGTCTGAAATTTAATAATTTATACTCTTGACTAATTACTGGAAGGTTCTTCTTCTATAACTGCTTCCAAATGTATGATTACTACTTTAGTTATTGCAAGTTACAAACTTGTTCGCCACCCCTAATCTATCCAATATTGCAACGTCGTAATATGTTATAAAAAGTTTTCTATATGGCAGTTGTAATAAAATGTTCTGTAGCAATAAAATATTATTTTTTATTAGCACTTAAAAATATCAGTACTTTAAAAAGTGTATATTTCGATATGAAAAGTATTGCAGCGTATTTTGGAAAACTGTCACTGTTTTTTTATAATAAAAAAGCTAAGTAGTAAATGTAAAGAAGCGTTAGTAAAATAGATATTAACTTTTTTTAGTATTTTACAGGGTTTTTTAAAATAAATCCTCGTTTTTATTTTCAAACAAAAACCGAAAAATTAAGTAACTTTTTTAAATAGTTAAATCATGTGCAATATTTAGCAACAAATTATCATATACACATATTTTAGATTTGGTCATGCATTATTCAAACTGGCTTACATTTTTAAAGTATTTTGACAATTATCAGGATTTTAATGCCTACAACGTAATTGAAAAATTAAAGCATTCTTTAAAGAAATGGCACCCAATAGCATACAGGTACTGGTGCTTTAACAGATTCGACCCACATATCCTGTTCAATATAAGTGGCTTTGAAACCACACTGATACACTTGCTGGTTGCTGCAAATTGCATCAATGTTATTTCGCTTCTTAGCAATGACCACATAAATTTGAATTTAAAAGATGAGCTGGGCGACACTCCATTACATGTAGCAGCTATTAAAAATTTATTAAACATGACGATTATTTTACTTGAGAAAAATGTCGATTTGACAGTATCCAATTCAAAATCCTTAACTGCGTTGCATGTAGCTGCCTCTTATGGTAACGTTGATATAATAAAGATGATTTTGGAAAAAGGAATTAGCTGTGACTTTCAAAATGGCTATAATCGTACACCGCTTCATGAAGCCGTTTTATCTAACAAATTTAATGCTGTTAACTTTCTACTGGAATTTGGGGCTGATCCGAACACAATGGATTTTGTCGATTATAGTCCCTTTATGAATGCGATATCGGAAAATAACTTACAAATTGTTGACCTCTTACTATTGCATGGAGCCGACGTTAATTTGAAAACTAATAAGGACTTTTGTCCATTAGGAGTTGCCATTATACAAAATAACGTAACTATGGTAGAAGTATTGTTAAAAAATGGAGCTGATCCTAATATTGAATTTGGAGACGCTACCGCTTTATCTCATGCCATTTTAATAGGAAGCATAGAAATAATTCAATTCTTAATTACTTATGGCGTTAGTTTTAAATTTAAGCACGATCACTACTTAAGTTATTTAAATTACTGCTATATGGGTAAAGACAATGTGTTAACTAAATATTTGGTTCCATATGAAATAAAATTTAATTCTGTTGGTGACTGCAAGCCGAATTTCGTCAAATGTGACGAATTTCTATCAGATCTTTGGGATGAAGTAATGAAAATCAACCGAGTCATATTTCCCAATTTTTTGACATTGGAGCATAAAGATATGATTCGAAATATACGAAATAAAAACATAGTTTTGAATTTTGAGCCTGAGGAAATTGTAGCGCAGTTTCCATACTATCTAGAAGAAATTTTGTACCGCTACAATCAAGCAATGGATCGAATAAATTATTTATTTATTGCTGAGATGGCAATTTGCCAAATAAAAGGCTTAAAGCAAAGCTTGAGCACTCGGAAAATAGCAGAGTTTTTAGATAATACTAACATAATTTATTTAGCCCTTGCTTTAAAGTAAATTTTTTTAAAATAGGTATTTATGTGTTAGCTTTTGTGTAACAATTTTAGTCTAAAATAAACTTTAATTAGTACTAAATGACTGCAATGAACTTTTTGTTGCTTAGGTAGCACAGAATGTTATATATTGAAGAAAAACTGTCATTTTTTACAAAAATAGAAACAGCACAAGTTTTCTTTTAAAATAATAAATTTTCGACATTTTTGTTTTACAATTATACCAACATTTAATAAAAATAAATTTAAAAAAAATTGTATTCGTTTATTACATTTTTTATTTTAAAAAAAATCGAATTGCTTTGAATTTTTCGTTGTTCTAGTTCTTCTCCAAATCAAACCTTGTGTGTCAATGCATATGTTATACTATATGATGTTTTCATGTTTTAGAAACAAATTGAAACTTCATGGATTTTATATATATTATAACTCATGTTTCAAACATGAAAAAATATCTGGATTTTATATATATATTTTGACATGTGTATTCAACATATGTGAATGGTATGTATTTTACACATTCCATAAAACATTGTTTAATCACGAATAAAAATATAGCCTTAGATATTATTAGCTTTACAAATGTAAAATACAAATTTTATTAAAGAAAAAAAAACACAACATTAAGAGTAATTATATATGCAGTTAATTCTCGACATAAGAAAATTTACATTTTGCAATGATTCTTCCAAATACTCAGTTGAAATGAACACTTTTCAGTAGTCTGAAGTATCCCAAGTTTTTTTGAAATTAAGCCATAAATAAAATTTGAGTACAAAAAGCATGTGTCATGGCGCAAAAAACAAAAAACTGTGTAGTAAAAATTGCATTGCAATTAATGTTTTATCTTAGACCTTTTTTGATGTGCAGCCTGTTTATTTTTGGTTCGAACTTTTTGTACTTTGATGAACTTGATTGCAACATTTGTTGTGATTTTTCGCAACTATTATTTCCATCTTCACTACGAAGGGTGACAAAAAATTTTGTAACGGTTTTCTAAATTATTTAAGTTGAGCGACTCACTGCGCTTGTACATTACGATCGTTTCGAAATAAATGTGTTTAAAAAATTCGATTTGGAAAACGCGTCTATAAGACGAAGCTTTTGAGAAACGCATCTAATTAATATCACCAAGATTTGGGCTAAAATATTTCTTAAGATTCAATGAGATGTAATTTTAATTTGGTCCAAAACTTCAATTTCGATAAAATACTAATCTACTATAAATCCACCAACTGCATAAAATTTAATTGTTAACCTTCAAATCTGCTTAGACTAGGATATTCATAAGAATATTAAATTAGTTAATAATCACACTGATAAAAATATCTACTTAAATTAAGCTAAATTCTTCTGGATTCCGCGACAAGAAGAATGTTTTTAAAAACAAGTAGAATTATTTTAATTTTTAAAATATTAAGTTTCAAAATAAAGTTTCCTTTGTTAATTTTAAGTGTAATTCTGTACGTGTAAAGCATATGTTTTGTTTCCCTGAAACAGAAGTTTTAAAAAAACATAGTAACATTTACAAACCCTTGCATAAAAAATTGAGTATTTTTCACTACACAATGCTGTCAGAACTCTAGTGTTCAAACTAAACAAAAAGAGATACTAAATGATAACTTTTTTAATTGCGCATTTTTAAACTTTTGATATTTGTGCAAAATTATGAAATTTTTATTTTCTTTTCATGTCAAATTGTTTGTATTGCTTAAAAATATCCAGTCGGCAAAGTGCTGGAATTAAGAATTTCTGCATATCAGAATCCACACGGAGAAAAAAATCCCAAAAAAAAATAAAAATTTTAGCTTATTTATGAGCCTAGGTAATTTTTTTTCTTAATTTAAGAAAAAAGTAATCCAAGAAAAAAATTTTATTAGATTTAAACTATATTTATTCTTCGGTTTAGGAAAAAGAGCGATAAAAATTTTTTTAGTCAGAAATTTTGCTTAATTTAAAATAAAATAAAACTTATAATAAGGATATATATTTTTTTGAAGTTTTTCAGTAAAAATTATTTTCCGCGAAAAATAAGCAGTTTATTTAAATAAATAGCCTCTTTTAAATAAATTAAATTGGTTATTAGTTTTACAAAAGACCAGAAAAAAATAAACGATTTTAAAACGTTTATAAAACTCAGTAAAACCAAATAATTATTTTTCACTAGTACTCAAAAATAGCAATAAACTTAGAAATGAATATTAAAATTTAGAGTGTAACACGGGGCAAGATAAGAAAAAGTCATACTATTTTAATGATAAAAAAAGTAAAAAATTCATTTCAAATTCTGCTGTACAGTAGCCAAAATAAATTTTAAGAAAAATTTTTTACCATCCTTAGTAAATTTTGAACAAATTTTAATTTTTATGTCTAAAAAAAGTTGAATATTAGATTTTCAGTCATTATAAGTCGATTTAAAAATAACATAGAGTGACATATTGACATTAACTTTAACATATGAGTTTTAGCAGATAAGTGTCCAACAATGGGTATGTTAATGGTTTCTTTTTAGTATTTTATTCATTTTTATGGTAAATTAATTGAAGCATGTCTCAACGTTAAGAAAAATTAAAAATAAACTGCGCTAAAGATTTTAGTATGTTATTTTATAAAATAATTGTACGCCTTAAAACTTTAAAAAGGAGTAAATTCTAATTAAGTTCTAATTTAACGCTATTAAGAAGTTAAGTACATATACATTGAAAAAAATGGTTAATACTAACATTAAAAAAATTAATAAGATTTATAAAAAGCTTAATTAACAAAATAAGTGACAATTAGAAAAATTGATATTGGCAATTCAAAAAATTTAATATAACAATTGAATTTCCAGTATTAAAAAACCTAATTTACTTTTGTTGAAATGTTAACGCTGCTCTGTATTTTTTTTTATCTGTATTATTATTATGTCTTCCACTAGAATAAAATTGTAATTTCTAAGAAAGAGTTTTCTTTAGTACCCAAAATTGAGGTCTTGTGGTTTTGCTCACCACATTTCTGAGCTATTTCGGCATTATGAACGGGTCAGAAGCAGCCAAAAAACGCATAAAACTGTGTAAAACAACGATCACAAACTTGGAAAAATTTGCGAGTCAACACGTGAAAGTGTCAGAACTGACCGTAAAGGAGCGAAAGATTGAATTGGTGAAAACGTTCGACAGTCTGTGTTTGGAGTTGGGAGAGTTGTTTCTCCATGAGGCTATCGAGGAAAAAATCTACCAGAAAGCGGTAGAGGAGTACGATTCACGTTTAGGTCGCGCTCTTGATCTATTCAACAAGGCGTTGGAAGGGAGTGAATCGGCGAATGAATCGGATTCAAATTTGAATAAGGGTGCAAGTAATGCTTTACCAGATCAGTGAGATTATCGTGACTTGAAACTGAATCTTTTGACGGTTCATACGCGAAGTGGACAGCATTCAAAGACTTGTTTCAATCCACCATTGAGGCAAGTGAAACTCTCTCAGGAGCGCAAAAACTTGCGTATTTGAAGGGCTTACTGAAAGGTGAAGCTATAGGGGTTACGCGTTCACTGAATCTGTCGAACGAAAACTATCAGGTGGCCTGGAATCTCTTGAAAGAGCGTTATGACAAGCCGAAACTTATCATTAACAGTACTGCTTATCAGAAAAACTTCATTTTTGGCGCAAAATAAAGAAAATCTCAAATACTTTAAACCAAGGTATTTAGTTTTTCCATTTATTTTTTATTTGCGTTGTGAAATTAAAATTGGGAAAAAATGACACTTTTTGTCGTTTTTTGGAATTTAAAATTTAATAACTCAGAAACTATAAGAGGTTTTTAAATGAAATTTTTTTCGAACGCTACTGGGTATTTTATAATTTTTTTAGTATATTTTTTAGTGATATATATCAAGTAGTTTTGGAGAAAAAAATTCTAAACTTAAAAAATACATTTTTATCCCTTCCGAAAAATTGATCTATAACTTTTTAAAAATTTTCACTTTAAGAAAAGTATTTATTTTGTTAAGTCTTGTGTTATATAATGGTCAAAATATTTTTTTATTTCAAATCATTTCGACTACTATTGAAGTCAGTTAAACGCAAGTTCTCAATTCCTTTTTTTGTTTAACCACATCCTTATCGCTTTAAACAAAATTTTCGATAATAAGAGTTTGAAAACATACAGTTCCAATTTCATAAAGTAACTGACAATATTTAAAAAAAAAAATGCGATTTAAGAAAAGTTTAAACTCACATATGACAAAAGTCATAATTCATTAAATTATTTGAATGAAATTTCAAAAAGCTCGACTGTTTTCTGAGCGGAACGAATAAAAGTTCGTTTTAAAAGAAGTTTTCACTAGTTTGAGAATAATAAACATCAAGCGCCCCATAGTTCTGTAAAAAGTAAAGTAAATTAACTGATAATATCATATAAATATTAATAATAACGTATAAATATATGTTTAACTTTTCACTCACACAACTAAATATTCAATTTTTGGTATCCCGCATTAATTTTAAAAAGTTTAAGTTTAAAAATAAAAAATAAGCTTAATAAATAAGAAAAAATCTTAATTTAAGCTCCGTTACTTTACTTTCATTTTCTTTTTAATACAAACTCAATTCAATTTCTTTTTAAATAAAAACAAATTAAAACTTATTTACGTTGAGAGTTGAATCAGGCTGCGAGTCAGCTGTAGAGAAACTGGAAGCGGTAAACGAATTGTTACAATAAAAAGGATTTGTTATATTTTTATATTGTTACGATGTTCGCTGCGATAAAAGGTTAAATCCGCAGCGATGGTGTTCGATGCTTGCGACAACTGTTGAGTGTGAAACGTATATGAACCGGAACTGTTCGACAAGTTTAACAACTCGATTGCTGCTAATCTCACCTCAATCAGACGGAATAATTTCGAGGTGGTGATCGGGTTGGCGGTTTCTACGATCGACTGAATTCAGGGAATTGATCGCAATATCTCTTTTGCTTGATTTCGAGACGACTCACTTCTGGTTACTCGTTAACTCGAGAAATTATTACTTTTTAATAAACAACTTGAGACAACCGAATTTAGGACCCGAATGAATCAAATTTTATTTTTCAAATTTTAGAGTCCAAGTCTCGAGACTTGGACTTTACAATCATAAAATAAACAGTGTTTTTGAATAATGTAAATAATCCGTTTCTTTAAAGAACAAAAGAAAATAAAACAGACTTCAAAGTTCTAATTTTAAGAAAGTTCTTTTTTTTTAAAGTTTTCTTTTGCTTAGCGGAGAACTTTTCGTTCTCCGCATGGTGACAACATCGATCACCATGACAGATTATTATATTATGTTCTATATAAATATAAAAAAAAACTTAATAAAAATGTTAAAATATTTCGCGAAATGGGCTCGACTTGTATTCAATGAACTTCGAATGAAAAACGCGATGCTTCCAAATCATTACGGGAACCTTCCGGGCAAGTTCTGATTGGTTTATATCACGATTGATCAACTTCTGTTTTTTAGGATCAGCTTGGCTATTTTGCTCGCGGATAGTTGGCTCTGCTTCTTTAACCGCACTGAACTAACCGCTACTTGCGAATTTGCATCATTTACTTTTATATGGTTGTTTCATGGACTAATTTCAGGAAGTTTGCTGACCATTTTTGCACTTTTGATTTCTGTTCTTGTTTTAATAATTAAATTTCCGATCAGCAATTAACGATTTTTATCGGGTCGGAAATGCATTCCGATGATCGGAATGGAATAAAAGTAAATTCCGATCACAATTATTAACTTTTTTATTATGTTAAAAGACTTCCTCTTAGTCTTATTTCCCAGATTGTTTCGGCGTACTTTTCTTCTATACTCTCACTGTAACTTGCAGCTTGCATTATTTGTATGATTTTATGATTTGAAATAGGCTATAATAATAAATCAGTCTAGTTCATAACACCTCACCGCTTAAAATGGAAGACAATCTCCTGATTGTCATTGACATAGTTATAAAGTAGAGAGGTAAAGCGTTCATAACATTTAAATACATAACAAAAAATTTTTTTACCTTGAATTGAATAAATGTAAAAAGCAAATTTAATTGCTATTATTAAATGCATAAATAGTTATAAGTAAAATATTTTTTAATAACGTGTATTAAAACGTTTTTATTAAACTAGTTTATAAAAAATTTCTTTCAGTGTATTTATACGTAATGTCGTCAGTTAATTTACTTTATTTTATATGAAACTAAGAAGCGCTAGGTGTTCATCATTCTCACACTAGCGAATTTTCCTTCCGACCCAACTTTACAGTATTTTTTAATATCGCGATTTTTTTTTAAAGTAATGAGGGCTTTAGATATTTACGTTCTCTCACTACTGTAAACTTTATTTTAAAACGATAATGATGTATATATGGAAAAGAGAGTAATCAACAATTGTGCTTAGACTTATAACAACCAAAAAATTGATTGCTCAAAAATAGACAAAAATGTTTAAAAAAATATATTTTTATTATTCAATAACACAATATTTGGCAAAATAAAAACTTTTCTTAATGTTGAGATTAATTTTTTGTGGATCAATGCGGTCGAATTTGTGTTAATGATGAAGTTGCGAGCCAACGCGATCAACGTTTGCAAAACCAAATAGCAACGAAAACTTATTTTTGTCACATTATATTTTAAATTCTTAAATCAACTTTTAAGTTTTCAATTGAAAAATAAAATAATTACCATCATAATCTTATTCTACTCCCCCGCGTATATATATATAATAAGTAAGTAGAGTGGAAAGGAAAGAAAAAAGAAAACAATTAAGCAGATTTCCTTTCATTAAAGGAAATCTATCACATTAACATTTTGAATTGCTACAAAGTAGCAATTCAGGACTTGCTAATTAAAAAAAACTGAGAACTTGCATATTTTTTTGAATATATACATATATACAAAAACTTAATAAAACAAAGAAAAGACTCCCAATATTAAAATAAGACATTTTTCATTCAACAGTAAAAATCAGTCTTTTTACGAAATTAAAGCGATTTAATAATGGTTATAGATTAATTTAATACAAGAGTAAAGTTTTATTTTTAAAAGAAAAAAGTATATTTGTATTTTCTAAAAAAAATTAATACAAAAACAGTTTTTTAGTTCCTGAATTTAAATTGCTGTTTTATATTTTTTTAATTGCCAACATTAATTTTTCTAATTATCACTCACTTTATAAAACTTTTTAATGTCTTATTAATTTTTTTATTACTATTATTATCCATTTCTCTCAGTGTAAGTTTATGAATTTGAAGCTTATAAGTTTAATATAACTGATGTCCAGCGAATGAAAATTTTTGTATTTTCTAGAAACATTGACGCATGTCTCAGACTGGATTGCAGTTTTAAAATATGTCGACAATACTCAAAGCTTTAACGCCACAAATGTAATGGAAAAACTAAAAAGATGTATTAAAAAGTGTGACTTGCCTTCCTACAAAAAATGGCAACGTAAAGAATTTGACATGAATTATTTGTTTAACCTGCATGATGGTTACAATTCGATGCTGCATTTTTTGGTTGCAGCAAACTGCACAAATATGGTTAAATATCTTAACTGCGAAAGCATCGATTGGAACGTAAGGAATGGTGTGCTTGAGACTCCATTACATATAGCTGTTGGAGAAAATTTACTAAATATGACCATGATTTTACTTGAAAAAAACGTTGATTTAACACTAAAAAATTATTTATCTGCAACTGCTCTGCATTTGGCTACAATTCGCAATAATGTTCATATTATAAAAGCGTTAGTGGAAAAGGGAGCTGATTGCAATTATCAAAATAATTGTAACCGTACAGCTTTTCACGAAGCTGTTTTCTGTGAAAATTTAAATGCCATAAAACTTTTACTAGAATATGGAGCTAATCCTAACACTATAGATGTCGTTGGCTATACTCCATTGATGGATGCTATACTTAAAAACAATGTGGAACTAGTTAAGTTCTTATTATTACATGGAGCTGATGTTGATTTCATACCCAATAAACTTTATGGGCCTCTAAGTATTGCAATTGAATGCAACAATGCTGCCTTAGTAGATTTTTTACTAAAGAATGGAGCCGATCCTAATACTGAGATTAAAGATGGAACACATCTTTCCACATCTATTTTATTAGGAAACAGAACAATAATTGAGCTTTTGATTGAAAATGGTGCTTATTTTAAATCATTTAAATACGATCAGTACTCAAGTTACTTGCATTATAGCTACGTAAACGATGGTGAAGCTATAGCTAAATTTTTGGTTCCTTTTGAAATCAAATTGAACTCTACTAACGGACGTAAACCGACATTCGTTACAAATGATGAATTTCTTTCAAAACATTGGGACGAAGTGCTTGAAATTAATAAAGAAGTATTTCCCAATTTCTTGGTTTTGAAGCAGGCAGATATCATACACAATTTACGAAAGAGGACAATAGTATTGAAATATCATCCAGATGAAATTATGTTGAAATTTCCATGTTATCTAAAAGAAATTTTAGATCAGTATAATCGGGCAATGGAGCGACTAATGCATTTAAATGCTGCTGAATTTTTAATTAGTGGAATACGAGGGTTAAAGGAAGTTTCAAACGCTTGGAAAATAGCGGAATATTTGAATAATGTTGACATAATTTATTTAAAAATTGCTTCATATAGTTAGCCTAACTGTGGTCAAAGCATAAAAATGCCTTTTTTACATTTTATTTTATTTATGAGTTTATTTACTTAAATAAATTATGGTTTGGTGGTAAGTATATGCTAAAAAGTTCCCCCGTACAGCTACTTTATCTTAAAGTTGTATTTAAAATGTTTTTTCAACAATTTTTCAAACGATTATCGTCACAAAAACCTATTTCTGAGTGTAACGTTTTCACAGAGAGTGTCCAGCTATAGCATCATTTATGCGATCATTTATATTATTATATATACCAGGGGTGGCCAAACTTTTCATCCTTACGGGCGACTTACACAGTAAAAAGTAAAATGGTCATTACTAAAGCAAACTATAGATTGCTTAACTTTGTTATTTGTAGTTATATACAGCCTAATTTGCAACGTACAAAACTTTTTTTATTTTTGGCTTGACTTCATAGATGCTATGTTGCTGACAGGTTTTCTCGCCAGAAACAATGTAGCAACGGAAGTAAGTCCAAATGTGATAAAAAATGTTATTTATGTTTAGAACCAATAACAAACAATAAAAAAACTCTATTTGTAATAATGATAGTTTTTCTTTCACTAAAAATCTGTAACAATTATGCATATTCATTAACTTCAAGAAATAGGACGCCTCAAAAAGGACTGCGAATTGTGAAGGGTTGGGTCAGAAGAGGAAATCAACTTAAATTATTGTTGTCGATTTAGAGGGTTTTATGATGGTCAAATGCGGGAATAATTGACAAAATGAAGACTAGACTTTGAAATGGGGGAAAAAAAAGGTAATATAATATTCTTAGACTAAAATTTTTAAGTTTTACAATAATTAAAAGAAATTTAAGAATTTTATTTTACAGACGTTATAATTTATCACAAATGGGCTCACCAGCTTGGGAATGATTCTT